>JAIPRK010001051.1:72740-100622 GCA_025469195.1 Chaitophorus viminalis
GTATATGGTTTACGTTCACACGTAACATACAAATTTTTATACTCGGTGCGTACAGATGAGGGTTCAAAACTTACCCCTGACTTGATGTTTTAAATGTCAATATGTCCCAGAAAAAGTGTAACGAGTTAGCGAATAATCATGGTCACGATGTGACTTGCGAATCCGACGGCTGATTGCAAAGACAAAATCTTAACTCAGCGTTACTATACGGCGGAGTACGACTACGATTCAAATACGTCCGTGCTCAAAACAAAACCGTCAAGTCCAATAGACTTTATTAATAGAAGCTTTGTCGGAAAGCCACGTCAATCATAAATTATGGACACCCACTACGATATGATAATTATTATACATAGTAGGGCAGGGATGCGAAACTCAAAGTTACTTGACGGCTAATTTTTAGAGAAGAAAAAAACTGATGTTTTGATTAAAAATGTTTCGACTAACATGTAGCTGCTATGGGGAACAAAATGTAATTTAAGTCATAAATCTACGTCTTATTTTCCGGGTTTTAATACAGCAAATAATTGAATAAATATAATATTTACATATGTACAGGATATACGTATAAATATATATACGAGTATACACAATGTTTGAGACCTTATACACGTCTATTCGACAACGCGACGTCTTTTTGAAACATCAAAAATGTCCTTAATCCGGTACCCTGCAGTACCTCTTCGACGTAAGTGCGATGGAAAACTTTTTGATCACTATACAGTAGACACAATACTATAAATTTCGATAATATAAAGTAACGTACGTCAAATCATGGAAGATTGTTCTTTAATAATATACAGTTGTATAAATATAATAATAACAAGTCCATCAATTTGGATTTAGGTATAATTTAGATATAATTTTAAAACATATATTATAAAAAAAGAGATGACATATGGTTTACACTGCAAAAAACAGTGCACACGTGTATATTGCTCGTTTGATTTATAATAATAATACTACTCGACGATAAGAATACATGTAATATAATATTGTACCTATAATTTATATAATAATAAAGTAGTGTAAATTGAGGTACCTATATACCTATACCTAAAATTTACATGTTGCTAAGTATTTCGTTTTATAATTCGCAAAATTAATGAAACACACTGCAACAAAATATACCATATAGAAAACATACAGAAAGTTAGTATTTTTGGTTCAGCAATAAAAACAAATATAAATATATGAGAAGCTTTAAAAATACTATATCGGTGATTAGACTTATATATATATATATATATATATATATATATATGTATTTTAACAATATATTAATCGAACACACGGATATGCATAGATATAAGCATGGATGTATTGGTAATAAATGTCTTGGATATACCGCTGTTCTCGACAAATAATTAATAAAAAACCTTAAATAATGATATTCTTAAACTAATTATTATATTCTCAATCATTATTATTACATATTAACTATTATTTCATACATATAAAATTATGTTTACATCTTTCATTAACACTAAAAATATATAATTCAAGTGCTTGCAACTTAAATTATGATTTCAATCCCCCCTTCCACCTCTTGGGGCATTTTTATTTCGCAAACGAACTTAATACATTAGCAATATTTACTATATTTAATGAATTATACTATTTATGTATAAAGTATAGTATTAATAGGTACTTCCGTATTTCTATATATATATATATATATATAATATTAACCTTATTTTGCGTAAACACATATTTTCATAATTTTGTTATGGGTTACACTCCGTATACTATTCAATACATTCCGCGGTAGACAAATAATAAGGATTAATAGTCGGCGACCAAGGTCTACAGCGGTAGGTATTGATGGACTATGCCACGGGATGGTGGGAACAGACTGCAATATTACGTCACCGCAAATAATAGTATATAATTTATTTATATATATATATCAGTAGTGGATTTATGGGGGAGGGGCTTACGGGGTCTGGACCCCCTCAGAAGCCGATATGATCATATACAGTTGAATCCGCTTAATTGGGATACATCGGGCGATGATCTATCTGTCCCCATTATACGACATCATATAATGATATCGTTAATTAATTAATTGATTTATTTATTATACATGTTTATTATAAATGAATTGTTTAATTGAATAATGTTTTCATAAAAATATATTCTTACATATGCAATTCATTCTTTGTTGGACTACAGAAAATCATCAATGTTGTAATTTATTAAAACTTTGCCTATTGACTAAGTCTGAACAAACATCCAGCGAAGTAATTTTGTACGTAGGCTAGTCGACGGTCGACTCAATTACCTTCACGGAATATGTGGCTGTATGTAAAAGATTAATAATACGTGGGTAATTTTTAATGTTTATATTATTATTATATCAAATGTGATAGAAGCATAGATATTAGACAATTAAAATTTTAAAAAGAAAATAGGTATTTATTTTTACTTACGGATATTATATGTCCCTTATAATTGATAGTTTGTCCCCAATAAACGAAGTTAAACTACCTAAAACGAATACATTTGTTCGGGACTATGCCGATTTGTCCCTAATATGCGGTTGTCCCCTTTATGCGGTGTCCCCATTAAACGGATTCGACTGTATATTTGAAATTTATAAATATTACAAATAATATTTCAAAACCTTCCTCAAAAAAATTTTGAAAATCCGCCACTGATATATATATATATATACGCTCTTTATTAACCTAATTAGTCTTCAAAAATAATCTGTACAGTATAATGTTGAACTTAAAACAAACGACAAGTGTTATGAATTGATCAATATTGTGTTATGATGGCTATGGTGGAGAGCTATAATGAATCTTTATACATTTTCCCTATACTAATATATATATAAACGTTTAATAAAAATAATAATTTATATTTGAACTTTGGACGTAATGAATTTTTATTTTTATGAATTTCTGTCACTTCGATGTGTGACCTTTACACAATACACAATTCGCACACACACTATGCAAATGACAAGACGGTTATTATAATATAATAATAAATTTTATGTACGCATGTATGTATAACTATAGGTAACTATAACTATGCGACGGAATAGATTGGCATAGTGGTGGAATGACTTTCATACGTTACCGCAACCACGGTTAATGGTGAGCCTATATAATATAAAGAAGTCATTTAAAAAAGTGAAAATGTTATATTCGCGTTGATGAAATCGGCAATTAAATTGAGTTTATTAACGCACACCTATATATATATATATATATATAGTATATAATGTCGTGCACTTGGTATACCCGTATGTATACGTACTGTTCATTTATACATACTATATTGTACAACGTTTGATTACAATAAGAAACACTTGAACGTTATACTATTTTCGTGATTGAAACGGATTCCAATAAATCAATTAGTATAATAATCAGGGCTGTACATTTAATGCACTAAAAAACCTTAAAAAATTTATTTAAAATATCTATAAAATACCAAAAGTTATAGTATTAAATTCATATTTATTATTTATATTTACTCGTATATTCATATTATACATTAGTACAAAAAGTGTTTATTTAATAAAAAAAAATAATAAAAATGTTGATTGAATTTAAATTTACATTTGTATTAAGTTAATGCTATTCAAATATAAATTTGACATAATATACAGACTGTGTAAAAAAAAATAAATGTTTTCAAACTAGTCAATTCATGGCATTTGATTAAAAATACTAGAAAATGAACTAAAAAAGAAAAATACGACCTAAAAATGCAAAAAATGACCTAAAAAATTAAAAACGTCAAAAAATGCAAAAATATGCAAAATAAAAGTCATAGATGGATTCGTAGTTACATAATTCAAATTATGTACTTACAAAGCTATGTTTTATAATCACCAAAAAAAATAATATTTCATTAGTAAATTCAAACATATTCCGATGATGTTTTTTTCTTTTCAAACACAATGAGTAGGTATTACGCAACTCTTCTAAACGATTGATTCACAATTATAGGATTTTATTTCTACGGCGGATATAATTGTTCTACCCTTTTCCACATTTCTAGCTTTTCCAATAATTTCCTAGAAAATTCACCTATAATTATGTTTTATGCGAACAGTAAATAATGATCCCTCTTTTTCTCTATTGTAACTCTTTTTATTATTACTATTATTTTTTTCTCCCATAATGTAATTTTATAATTTTATATCTTGCAAATATCATACATGTATTATGTTTGTTTGTATTTGACCGTTTATATATTTAAAATAAAATAAAATAAAAATAACTATATACATATACCATGGGTTCGATTCGACAGATATTATTCGAGTATATACAGAAAAGAAAAGATTACAATATAATTGTGTGTTTGTATACAAAATCTGTATTAATATACAGGGAGAAGGAAACGCACCTTGGACAACAATTGTAGGTAACCTTTTATGTTTTTACACAAAACGCGTTATGCGTCGTTGGTAACATGTAACATATAAACACCAGATAAATTGTCGAACGCACCTAAAATTCTATTGCCAAGCATTTGTGTATTATTATAGGAACATCGTACACACTATAAGTGATGCATTTCCAATTTCAATGCGTATAAGGTTTACATTTTTATCGCATTCGTGTGCACGCACACTCACGCACATGCATTTAAAATGACTCACGTCACGCACTCACTTATCGAGCTCATTAAATTGATATTTTCCAGACCAAGGAGTTCAGATGGGTCAAACCTGATTGTATATTTATCATACACGGGACTTTTGTCGATGGTACTTTGTTCAAATCTATTCATATTGTATAGTAATATAATTACATCATAATAATAAGTGAATAATTTCCAATATAATTATGATCCAATCGAAATGTCGTATTATTATCGGATTCGTACACAAGCATACATACACACACACGCACGCACACACACGCGCACACACAGTTTATTTCATTATCGGGATTGTTTTAAAATGCGCTAACCTTATATATATAACACTACCTTCAGGGTTGTACAGAAATAGTATAGGTTATACCAGGACTTGTAACTTCATGCATTTGTATATCAATCTCGCTCAATTGCATTTCATACTAGATGACATAGAAATCAATTTCAAGATACCTTGATTAAATAATATGTGAAGTTATATGCTTAGACATAATTGTGGTTTTTTTTGCTTACTTGGTATATTTGTGAATTTTTCTCTACTTTATTACACATATTATTCTTAATTTTTATATTCTTATTGATGTTATATAAAACTTATTATGTAATAATGTGCATTTTTTTATGGAAATACAATGAAAAAAATCTTAACTCAATGTAATGTATGATAAAATCATCAAGTGCAATCATTTATCATTTTTCATTATCTGAAATATAGGTAAATGTAAGAAAATGCAAATAACCGTAACATGAAATAATTAAAAATAAATTTTTTTAAAACAGTTACATTAAGTAATAAAATATAATTTTTAAATATATGAATACTGAATAGACACATCTAGTTATTTTAAAATTTTATTATGATTTTCGTCATGCATATATTTTAAGTGCATAGTTTGAGATTAGTAATACATAGATATAAATGCCAAATTCTGAACTTTTGACAGTATATTTCAATAATTCAATGGATGTCTCACAAGTTTTTGATGCATAAGAAATTATGGACATTCATATTTAGGCATTTTTTAGTGCATGAATTTTTAATATTTCCATATTTAAAACATGAAATGATTACTAATTATATTGCACTTTGAAATATTTAAAAACTTTTAATTAATATATTATACGACGAAAGTTATATAATATTTTTTGATTTCGTAATAAATTACTGAATCAGATACCTGAGATTATAATTTAGTACTACAACAGCTTAGTTCCAAAACAAGTTTTTTTTCTTTTTCCGAATACTAAGTCTTGTTTAAATAACGACTTTGAGCGTAATAATATTACATCGTGGACGAGTTGTCAAATCGATTTATACATTTCTGTACATATAGGCCTACATGATACGTACGGAATATTCGTCCGGCTCGGGGGGGGGACTTGTTATCTACATAATATTATACTAATGCGTATCGAGCCAACTAAATTCACTAATCGTCCGACACGGTGAGGTGGGGAGGGGGAAGACTCGTTATCTATATAATATATGCTGCAGGAAACCGGGGCCTACTAAATTTACATAAAAACAGAAAAAGAAGATAGACGCATCATACGCCGACCGTATAAAACGAATTTTATGTATGTATTATAATGAACGCGTCGCCTCTTTCGTTCACTTATTTACGATGCACCTATACGGCTGTCAACTGCTACATAACCAATGATATCATATTATTATAACTTACAATAGCACGCACGTACATTATATACCCAGCTGCATCTAAATGGTACTATACACACGGTTTTTGTCAATAAATTATGGTGGTTTTAGGCGTTTTATGGGAAAACGGTGCTTTTCTTCGACAACAATCTTCCAAGAAAGCGATAATGGATTTTGGAGGCTTATTCAGAACTGGTTTTTTTTTTCATTTTTTTCTTCCCCATTACATTTTATGACGGTCGCCGGTATAAGTTATTCGTTAGGCGTGTCCGATCGGCCCGGCCAGATAATTGCCGAACCTCGGGGCTTTTCGAATAATAGCGTAATAATATGTTCCCAGGCTATCGCGTGAGTGACACGTGTTCCTCGGATACAATCTTTTCTCGCATTTGTTGTAATAGTTATATCGGCGATCCGAAGATTATATTATACATGGAATCATGTGGCTCCGACCTCGACGCGAGTCCTACGTGGGGGTGGATAGTAACAATCGGATTTTCGGCACCCTAATATTTCATTTCCAATGCCGTTCCTTTGTGTAACTACGAAATTGACGGCCGTCAAGACCCCATACCGCCGTCACCGCCATTGCTGTCGCCGCCACTCCCCTAAGGCAAGGGGCAACAAAATAATAATCAATTTATAAAACCCCGAAAAAGCCATTTATCGAGAGAAAAAATATTTTTTCTATACACTACCCGTATATACCTATGTCATAATAAATATAACGTCGTATACAATTTAAGTATTATACAGTGTATATGTATATATATATATATATATATAAACACGTAAGCGTAATAAAAAAGATAAAAAGTTATTTTTTAAAAAATTTCGTTTTTCATACGTACGTAGAGTGCAAGAGGAATCTAATGGTTTTACCGTGTATGCATTATTTTCATTTTGTATTTTATAATAATATGAAGTATGTGCGTATAGAAAAAAATGGCTTTTTAAAATTTTGAGAAAAAATGAAAGACACAGCAACAGTAATTGTATTATATATTGCATATATTATAATTTCTTATTTGATTTTTATGTGTTTGTCAAGTATATAAAATAAGCATCTCGTCAATACTTACATCATAATCGACAATAGTGAATTTACCATGTGCATCCATATTATTAAAATCTGTGGACATCCACCCAACAATAATAGTTTTATAAATTCTGCAGTAAATCTGCCTATACTAATAAATAATTTATATTACCTAATATGCTTGAGTTATAGGATAGTGAATTGTGTTATTTATAACTATACGTACGTTATATTTTACACAGTCATTCGATTGTACACTGCAAGCACCTGCCCACCAACCCACTAAAATCATGTGTACCCGTCAATACACTACTCGAGGTGTAGAATAGCCGTCACTGATTATAATTATAGAAAATGATAAACACGGATGCTGTATACATTTTGATGTGGTTTTAATGATTTAAAACAAGTAAATATTTTCGTTATTATTTACATTTAATAATACGAATATGTTTGCGGTAAAAAATAAAAGCGCATATTAGCGTGGGTACCTACACAAAAGGGTACAACTGACACGGCCCCACGTGGTGGACGTGGGGGGTGTCATAGATGTAAAATTGCAAGTTAAAAAAAAACTTACCGACGGTACGGATTTAAACCCTCGACCACACGTGCTGAAAGTCGACATGTGACCAATGGGCCACCGCACGTTATCTTTCACCTGCAATTTTACACCTATTTAGGTAAACGATCCGGTTTTACGGCTGAAGAGAGATAACGCACCGCGTCACAACTTCTTTCCAAGACGTGCGATGTATAAATTGTTATATTAATATGATGCGTAGCCCGGCCAGATGTGCAAAAATTTTGCAGATTCGTTTATAATTTTAAATAATTCATGATGGAATAGAAGGAATCACTGTAGGCATAAAACGCTCGACTATAATAATAGACCACCCTTTTTTCGTACCAGATGAAACGTTCGATGCAGCTGTGGTCGAACATTTTCAGACGACCCCACGTTGCAGTGATGTAAACTCGTCAATTTCAGAAGTAATAATATCGTAATATACCGCCTTCACCATGACCGTTGCTCCTTTGTTCCAATCTGTCGGTGGCAGCGTGTTCAAAGGAAAATAATTAAAGTCCCCCAATCACAAGAGGGTGCATATCCTTTTTTGCAGTTTATGTATCCAGTTGTCAAACAAATCGAACCCTAGTGTATTTATCGTTGTTGCTTATATACAATGTATGTATAGATGCATTAAATCCCACTAACAAGACTATATTTTCAGATGTGTGCGTAATATTCATTAGGTCCGCGGGACAAATAAATATTATTATATTGTTTCAGAATCTATAGTTGTTATATCTTTATTTGAAAAATAGAGGTATAAAATCGGATTAGAAAAAAAAAGACTCGGACGAGAACTCGCTGTGCAGTATAGTAGGAGTGGAGTGGATTTCGTTTATCGGATAGGTCATTATATGACTCATTTGGTCATTATAATGGATGTGTTAAATTTGAAAGCAATAATAGATAATATTGCAAACGAAAAACGATATTGAATGGAGTTGATTTGTTAGTATGAATGGGTGTATATAATATATAATACATTA
Source organism: Chaitophorus viminalis (assembly GCA_025469195.1). Lineage (NCBI taxonomy): Eukaryota > Metazoa > Arthropoda > Insecta > Hemiptera > Aphididae > Chaitophorus > Chaitophorus viminalis. Next base: position 81,626 of record JAIPRK010001051.1, read on the forward strand.
TGGTTATATTTAAATTGTAATATTGTGTCAATAATCGGTCATCAAACGCTAATACAAAAAAATAATAATTATGCGTTTGTAATCCAATAATTTTTGATTTATATATATATATATATATATATATATATAAAAAAAAATTTAAAAATCGAATATTTCAAACCCCTATAAATAGCTTAAAAGTTATTACAATATTTTGAATAAAAAATTATTTAAAAAATATACCAATCTATAACTAGTAAAAGCTCCAAGTTTCTACGAATTATACTTTTTGAACAAATATTTAAAACCGTTTGAGGATAAATCGTTAATTTATGCTATTTCGTAATAATTTAAATTTCATTGTATAAATATTTACTAAAAGTTCACTAGAAATATTTTTATAATGTAAATGGCGCAATCGTATTGTTTGTTAATTTTTATACATAATTATTACACTGTACATAAACTTATAACGGGATATGATAAACGGTATACGTACCAACCGCGTTAGAACCATAATAGCCTACCCAAGCCCATGCACCCTTTGCATGGGTTTTTCGTTTTCATAATAATATAATGTATTGAGTACGCATCTATCGAGTACATGAGTAGAGTCCCGGAATATTTATTTTGAAAAAACTCGGGTTTAACTAGTTTATCCAATGAATGTAAACTAACGCATATTGGCGTTAATAATGCTCAATATACGCATTTCACTCTTTCGTAATAACTTGATTTATCAACAACCATGGTTGTATTCACTGATTTAATTGTCATTAAATCATTGACGAACTATCAAAAAACTCATCTGGTTTCAAAAATTGTAAACTATACAAAAGATCATACACTATGAAACACTACAATTATTTTGTTTTATACTGCCATTACATATTATATATGTAATGGTCAAACAGTTAAACCACGGACCTAACTTGTATTTTATTTTAGCGATAAAATATCTAAAACGATTCAACCGATAATAAAAAATTAGAAACGAGAAATGTATACGCTTAATGAAATAAGCTGGTACTCGTGTTTGATTTATAAAAACTAAAGATGAATAGGTCCATACGCGTCGATAATATTGTATACGATGATTCATATAAATACACATAATAGCGTTAGTACCAGATAATTATTTAATAAATCGATAATTGTTTCGAGTGTAAAAAAAAAAACACACTAATAGACAATAATATAGTGTTGTAAACACGAGAGAGTATAATATAGATGATAACATGAGTTTCTCGAAAAAATATAATACTATTTAACTATGTTGACATGCATGTCTGAATGTCTGATATCATGTCATAAATTATAATAATCAGTGGAAATATTACGTTCTAAAATATACTGTATCGTTCAAACATTTATGCAAAGAGTAAAACCAACGACAACTATACTGAAAAAAATAAAACTATTAAAATAAATCACATCTTTATGCGTATAATATGTAAATATCATAGGTTACTTGGTTATTCTAATCGCTGTAACCTATTCGATTTGTGTTAAAACTATAAAACATATAAAACACATTGTGTAGACTCTACACCGTAGAGATTAACATAACTATTTATTCACGTGGGCCTTTCCTGTAGTTAAAACAATTAACTATAATATGCTTTACGGATGACTACGTAATACTAGTATAAAATATCTACTACGTAAGTACAGCAGTTGATTTATCGAACTGTGTCGCGATGCATATTGGTATTATACTACAGTATGCCATACAATGCAAGTATCGCATTAACATACGGACGCAATGATTAAAATATAAATGGCATGCCTATGTCAAATGTATAATTATTAAACATAAATCGCGAAATAATAATAATAATAATATTAATTTATGCACATTTTAAAATTAAATTACATCTAATATACATAATATGTAATATGTATACCTACAATATTAAAATAATACAATCATTGTCTCCATAAGCAGAGCCTATTCAGTATAAAAGAGTCCTTAATCCTATAGTAAAAAAAAAAAAATGTTTTTTGTAATAATACAATTAAAAAATATAAATCAGGTTAATTATAAGATTAATATTGATACTATATAGTTACTTGATGATATATATATATATAATTTTTAATCGTTTTTATTTAACATTTGTTATGAAATTCAAATCAATTAATTGTGTTCACAATATTATTTAAATTAAAAGTATTACAATGGGTTTTGTTACATTTTCTGAAATTAGGTCTACACACTTCAAAATACGTATAATTTGCTTAACAATATTTATGTACAAATGTAACTTAACATACGTGTAAAAAAAAAATAGACAAAATGTTTTTGTCTTATTAAACATTGTTTTAAAATTAAAATATTACAGTCGATGTACGGTAATAAAATATTAATTCCGAACGTTTTTTTAAAAGATTAATGAATTAATGAATCACTCAAATAAATATAGATATGACGTATAATAAATATTCCCCTTAAGTCCATTACTATACGAGTACATAATATATAGACGTTGTATGTATATATATATATATATATATATATATGCTATTCTCAAAGTTTTATTTGAAAGTGTTATGAGTTTAATTAAAAGTTGAATTAAGAGTTTGTAATTGATAAAGTAATAATCTAATGTTCTTTCCTTTATAATATCTTGTTGCCGTTTAAATTAGTAGTGAATGATGAATAGATATTTAGGATATGTCACATTATTAACGAGAATAAAAAGTTCAGTTATTAGTTAAATTATAATCTATGTTGTTTTTTAAAGAGTCGGAACAATATTTACGGGCCGATGTTGGTAATATTTTAGTTTTAAGTTTAAGTTTATTCTCAATTATTAAGAAATCATCTGTTATTCTTTATCATAATATTCTTAGTCTATATCTTAAATTATTACATGGTTATATTAAATTGTTATGAATTTACATATTAATTATTACACTATATATGAGCCTTACGATATTGAAATTAATAAATAATAATAATATTTTGAACGGGATTAATTTATATTTTTCGACTGTAACTATGCTGTTGGACTGAAAAAAAAAAACAAGTCATTAAATGCTCAAAACACACAAAATAATATACGAAATATAAATAAAAATATCATTTTATTATTATTAATATACGCGTGAAAAAATACATCTTATATCAATCATCGTTTTATTGTAAATGTTATCTATACTTGCGAACGTGACAAAGAAACGCGTTTCATAGAAGAATATTGCTTTATGATGCTTATTGATAAATAATTGAATAATGACGTCGATGTGGGTGTTAAATTCCCGGTGTGCTTCTATATTGTATGCTACTATATATTTGAAAATTAAGCTGAAGAAACATTCCAGAAAGACATCATTGTATATATATATATATGTGTATGTGTGTATGTGTGTGTGTGCGTGTGTAGGTCGAATAACATTGAATTGAAATGGGATGAGATATTATTTTTGAAAACATTTGAATTCACGGGTATTAGTCGACAAAACGTGCCCTCGGCACGACATAGCGACTTTGAACGACCCTCTTTCCCAGGAGGTACACCTGCCGCATTGTAGCGAAATATTTTTGCATTGTGTCGATATTACGGGTCTTTTGTGCACATCGACAGCTGCAATGCAATTGTATGCGTTTCCAAATGGCATTTAACGACAGTGTGTTGGACAAAGACACGTGTATACGAACATATTTAGTACTGGTGTACTAAAGTCATGAAAGTCTCGTCCTTGGCGTTCCAAAAAAGTTGCGATCGGCCGATAAATCGATTGGACTTTGTCCCCGGGTCCTGTGGCTTGGTGAACTTAAACCAAAGTCGTAGCTAATTTTGGAACCGAATCACGAGTTTAGCCATATCGACGTTTTTTCTTTTCTTTTTTTTTCGAACAATAATTATACGCGGAAGTCCTGTGGCGCATTTTTGTACTTCATTCCGTACAGTACACACCGGGATTGTTTCGTTGCAATTTGTCATCATCTATAAAAAGTCATTCGCTCTTGTCAAAGATTTGACGAATACCATATTAATTATAACCACCACATCATGCGTGTTTCTATTTGAAAAATGTTAAAATCCAGTGGAACTAATAGTTGTGAAATGGAAAAGTGTAGATATAGGTATCGATCACTGGAGTCTTAATAGTTACCTGACCCATTTTCAAAACCTAAAGTATTTAAGTCCCCCGTTAAACGAGACGCTAAACGAGTTTTCGCACAGAATAATAAAACGAATACGTTAACATTTTTTTTTATAAAGCTCACGCTCGTTTTTGTATTTTATTTGGTACGTAGGTATTTGGTTGACGTATTTTTCTCATCAATATTGTCGTCTTATCGACATCAGCATTTTTACGGTTTCGTGTGGTCTAGGACGAACACGGATTATCCGTGAACTTTGACGGATCACCACTAGTATAATATAATAAAATATAGGACCAATTACGATAGATACGCCACTGATATCTACGCTAAAATTGCCTTATAAATTATAGTCCTACGCATAAAATACCGTGAGCTCATAAACGACGAAAGACTAACATCCATTGAACACATTTTTCAATATCTATAAATAACCTAGTCAAATGGAATATATATAGTCATTTACAAAATACCATCCGGTTCGAAACTCAATCTCGGTTAGAATTTGTTCGCAATTTTTTCACTATTGTTACATTAAGAATAAACTCATTTATTATTATACTTCTACCAAAGCAGCTGGTAAACCGTGTGTGATCGGATGAAAACTACAGTGGAGCGCCTGTAGCTTCGGACAGTATGCTAAATCAGTAAAAAAAAATGTATTATTAAATAAATATAATTCATGTTGATACAATTGCTTTTATTATAGACATTATTATAAAAGTCTGCCGGCCGATACAAGTGGGTGCACATTTAAATAGTTTTTTAGCAACTCGAATAAAATCGAAATGAAATGTTTTCTGAACCGCCTAATCAGTATACATCATAACATATATTTTTCCTTTAATTAATGTGTTTATTATCAGGACGCAATTTTCGTGTAGTAAGACCCAACTTCCTAGTGCAATTAGGTCTTATACCTGTAGCGTTCGAATCGAGAAACTTTCAATGTATACAGAAAGAGGTTAAAATGTACACTTTGGCATTAAATTGTATATATATACTCGATAAGTTACCATATATATATATATATCAATATCGTTTACTATACAACGCGAGCACCTATTTGAATAAAATAGACAAAACGTCTAACGCGCCTTACATGAAATAATTATTGCAAGAACTTGCGCGGCGAGTTTTTCTATTAATTCGTACACATGTGGCATTTAATGTATTGTAAATATGAATGCACGATGTACACGAAATATTAATTATACGTCATAATATCGGACAAGCGCGGTGCATGCACGTGCACACATACATAAACGGAAAAAATACTCATTCATTTAATTATTCCTGCAGGCCCACGAGTTTAGATAGGTCAAGCTCGATAGTACATCTATCAAACACTTATTACTGATATCAATAGAGCTGTATACGGACAATATATATATATATATATATATATATATATATATATATGTGTGTGTGTGTGTGTGTGTGTGTGTGTGTATGTGTAAATATGAAGTGTAATAATAATATACAATATTAGGATTCATATAATACCCGAATGTTATGAATGCATATCGACCGATGACTGTTTTTTTTTTTATAGCTGCTAGTATATTACTATAGTTATGTACGCCTATTATACTGTGTGCAGTGTGTATGTTTCGAGTTTTTTCATCATCAATGTCACTGATAACCCTTGATTCGTTTCAACCACACGAACATAGAAAATACACACAGTTGTATATCTATAGTTATTTCTTATTCTCACATCATTGGAAGAGAACAAAATTTATAATATAATATGTATTAACTACACGTCGTTATAGTATTGTGTAAAATTATGTTTTATGTGTATAATATATTTTTCGTTTGGGTTTTATTACTATAGGTATTTACTTGCATTATTAACAATCTCGACATCTTGTATTATATACATGCATACTATTGTATTGTACAAAAGTACTTTTAACCGAGTCGATGATCAATATAACCATAAGCATTTTCTAAAACCCTGGACTATTTTAGCACAATACAATAGTTGGATTTAAAAAATTAAATGTAACCATTGGGCACCAGACCGTATTTCAAATAAATGAATAAAAATATTTTTCGAATGCTTCACCCCTCGTCTACCTTTGATGCTGATTACAGATCGAAGTAGTATAATGGTGGAGCGACAACACATAATGGTCATTACTATTATTATTACCTTTTTTTTATATATAGTACGTATTTTCAGATACGTCTATAAAATATAATTTGGTTACAGAAGCGTTGGTTAACGGAGGTAAAGTAAGACAGTATATACGAAATACAAATAATTATTGAAAATTTTAGACGATACATTATTCAATGTTCATAATATTTTCATTAAAACATATTATGTATGTATGGAACGTTTGAAGTAATAATAGGTTTTTGACGAGTAGCAATTTCTATACGTTGACGACTATTAGTTATAGGATAAAATAAGAAATAAGAATGCACATTGGCGTTTGAAAAATAAAATTATCGAAGTAACAATCTAATAAAATAATATTATATTGTACATAATGTATCGTTATTAATCATCGATGTTTGTAATGTGCATTATATAACATGTAGTAATAGTATACATAATAATAGGCCGAGCGAAAATCATTTCACACTGCATACAAATATTTGTCTTTTTAAACGCATATAAACTGGCCACGTAGTTAAAGGCAAATTATTATTAAACGCTCTCTACTTATAGAGTCCTCGGACGACTACCCTGTTGTTTTTTTTTTAATCGCTATCTATATGATTCCATTTTGGCCGCCGTGAGAGGTAGTAAAATAAATTACGCAGACAACCCGCTATAACAAAGGCATGCGTTTTCCCCTGACATGTCCTTTGTGAACCGCGACCGCGCTACGATTTCTGAATGCGTATTCACTCTAGGAGCTCTTCACTTTTGATCACCTAAAAATCGAGCAAAGCCGTAACTCGTTTTACGTTCAAAAGCTTTTTCTACGAAATCTAGTAAAGATTTCTAACTACGGTTTGTAGTTCGTTGTCGGCCGTATTCTACACACGGATAATATCTTGGTAACTATTTCAGTAAACTCAATACAAAATTCAATGACAAACTCGCTTATTATAGTAATATCTAGTCGCACCTGCTTAAACGAAACGAAAACGTAGCCCGATAGCAAATCAATAATACATAAGCTAGATTTTTTTGTATGGGATTTTGTATTGTTTTTGTTTTTTAACAGTTTTTTCGCTGATTGCACGTCGATTATAATTTTGACAAAACGTGAACTTTTATTGCACAATACAATGTTACAATTGATTATAATCAGGGTTGGAATTTTATAGCATTTGCATATTTCTTATGAGATACTTAAAAAGTAGCAGAGTAAGCTAAAAATGTGTTTCGTGATACAAAGAACTCAAACAAAAAATTTTATTTTGCTTTTTTCTGCATTTTCCGATAGTTAAGTTTTTAGTGGTTTTTTTTTGACTTTTTGAGACTTTTTTTTGCATTTTTACCTGATTTTTAAATAAAATTGGTCATATTTTATGAAATTATATTTTCGTAAACGAGTTTTTAGATTTTTGTCAATCGAAATATCAAGTTAATTGTAAATGTAGAGATTAAATAAATATACCGATTACGATAATGCAACGTCGTATAATTACAGATAATTTATAGGTATAATATAATTTTATGATAATTTCGTATTAGGTATTTGTTTCTAATTTTTGTTATCTGCTGATTTTGTTGAACCCTTCAGGATTCTGGTGAGAGTGACTAAATGATTTCAAAACTTAAGTAACTACCTGTAATAATTTGTCAGTGATTAAAAAATTATTGATTAATACATTTTCTTTTTTTTACATATTTTGTTGTTTTTATTGCATATTTTTAGCGCATATTTAGCAATATTTAAGGTAATATTATAGCAAATATTTATGTAATTTTAAGTGCTATAAAATTCCAACCCTGATTATAGTAATACAATCTAATGAAAAAAGAATTGTTTCATTATACGACGACGGTAATTAGTTAGTCACGATGTCCTCGTGGTGGCTTGACGGTTAACGTTGATTGCGATGTATTTATTATAAATATTTACACAATAAAAAAAAAATAATAATCAAAAATTTGTCGATCGATAGAAATTGATATTTTCTAGTGATAATGGGAACACGACTGGGTTTAGTTTAATATTATAAATTATAATCATGCAACGACATGCTAAATTAGTTCAAAAAACTTTGTGTCATACATTCTCGCGGTTTTTAAAATCCGAAGTAAAATATCTAAGAACAATATTTATTCCTAATACCTATCATAATGAATGAGTTTTGCGTTTTTCCAATCAATTATTAATAATTAATCATTTTATGATATTCAATATTATATTTTATATAAATACGTATGATAATGGTGGACCACATGTAGTGTGGTCTCATAATGTGAGTTGTAACTCATCGAATTCTAATTTAATCGACTACATTAATTATTTCAATTTTATCTCCTCCAGAATGACTATTAAAACTCCGACTCTTATGTAATAATATTATCTATCACATCCGCTCGAGACTTTAAGGAATCAAATATACATAATGATATAGTTAAATATTTAAAATGTTAAACTAAACGCGATAAGTGTTGATAATTATAAGCGGTATACAGTTCTGTTACGTATCACAATGCTTTTAACTAAGCATACAAATTTACAATAGGTATAATATATTATATATAGTATTTTTATACTAGCAGCAGCAGGAAGATACTGTTGTGGTATTATTTTTATTTTATTTTACTGATTGTGTAAATCGATTCCAAAGTATTTCCTAAGTATTCATATGACAGTATAATGTGTCGCAAAATAAACATACTCAGCGCGTGTCCATAAAATTTGGTCCGATAACAATAATACTATCCAAGAACTGTTTACAATGTACGATGGTACAAAAACTATACGCGTCCCTAAATCTAGATTGTGAGGCGACACACATAACGATACATAGGTAAAAAAAAGTAACCGCATGTACAATGGGTGCACAATGCGAGCCGGTATATATTAAGTACTCGTATAGACATATAGACGATGCCGGGGCGAGATATCGTCAGATATTTTATGTGAGTAAAATGCGGTCGGTAATCAAAAATGCATTAGGTTAGTATATAGTGCAGGTATAGAAGGAAAAAAAACAACTATCCATTTTCAGGTACACGGTTCACAATACATTGTATACTATATACATACGTGTAGTTCATTCTACTTACTACTCACTCCACCGAAAACCTTTATTGCCATTATCCTGGTTCCGTAACCCTCTCAGTTCACTACCCCATACATTTTATCGGCCCGACATGACTATATACGCTTGTCGCTAAGTGCGTATTAATGTATTATGATGTATGATAAAATTTACAATTTTATCTGAAATCACCCCAAGGAATAACAGATGATTAAGAAACGAATACGACAGCTAAAAGGAGGCACTATATATGTATATATATATACTACAAAAACCATGCACTAGTAAAAATGTATATACGACTAACAAAATATGACTCAGACAATTATTAATTATTATATTATATTGTATTATTATAATGGAAAAAACTGCCATGATTCCTGTAAATAAAAAACATTTCTGTCTCATCAATGTGTACTTGCGGTGTTATTTCGTATAACACATTGCAGTTAATGACTGAGCTTTTAACATTATAATTATTAGGTATATTATGGATGATTCATGCATTCTGGATTATAGAAACAATAAAATAGACGTTGAAATTATACAATTACAATAATAACGTTCGTGTGTGTGTGTCTCGTCTCTCGTGTATGCGTGTGCGTGTATGCGTGAATGTTTCGAGCGTGACACATTCACTGTTAGTGTGTGTGTATGTGTGTGTGTGGCGACTGTGAAAAATCTGCTACGGAGGCAACTAACAATGGACTATGCAGTGGGTGGCTGGGTACAGACCAATATATCATCACGTCGCCACTGATGATAATACCAATTCGTAGTGCTCAACGTATATACGCTGGCTACAGTATTTTAGTTTTCAACAATAATAATCTACAATAATATAATGTTTAAACAAACGAGAAGTTTAATGAGTTGATATGCAATGTATAGCTATATCGAGTGAAGCAAATGTATGGCGATGGTTATTGTCGAGCGAGTGTGGTAGTGCGGAGAGCTTATAATACTTATAATAACTTTTCTCTATATGGTATATGGCATATACTATAGTGTACACGGATATTTCCAAGTAAATAACATTCGATATGCATATGTTGTACATTATGTGTATGTTATTTAATATACGACGTTCAAATATCACTTGTATTACACGTATTATACCAGTATAATACGCGTAATTAATTTTCAATGATATATACGTGTGATATTATATTTATATTTATATATAACAAAATAATTTTATTTCATAATTTTTATATCGAAACGTTTGTTTTTTTTTTCTCGATTATTTTCGATTTCCAACGATAATATAACGCAGTGGATGCATATACCTATATAAATATATCACTGTATACTATATAGTGTACCTATACACGTGCAATATGATTTATAATTGTATTACATAAAAGGAACACGTATCGGTTCGAACCCGGCTTTCTGTACCTCCACTACCGACTTCACCCTAATTCGCCATCACTACCGTCGGCCGATCTACAGCCCTTCTTCAGCCGTCGTCATAGCCACCATCTTTACCACCCTACTTACTCTGGCCACCATGTTTACTGCTCTAAGCACCTTTGCCGCCGCCGCTGACGCACGCACTCCCTGGGCCGCCACATCCGTACAAATATTGTCCCGGGAACACATGACTTTCGTCTCGTGTATTGAAATCAGGACATCAGGTGTTCGTCATTTTGAACAGCATTCAAACGTACCATCATCAGCGTAGACTGTTTCAATTTTATTTGAAAAAATCTAAATTTCTTTAATTAAGAACATAACAATACCTACCTATAGAATGATTCAAAAAACAAAAAAGGGTTTTATTCTCGATGGTAATTGGTACAGCCAACAATAATAAATAATAAACGATGCAGAGTGAACGGTTGCAATGTTGCGCATTGTGTAAAAGTGCACCGTGATTGTGAGATGCACGCGCATGCACGTTAATTAAAATATCATCATTTTCGTTAATTTTTAAATAATATAATATGCTTTGCAGTCTACGCGTTTTCTTAGGACATTTCCATATTATTAGCCGATAATTTTTGAAAAAAAAAATTTACAACCTTCAACTCTTTTCAATGGTATTTCATTTTCACTTATAATTAGGGCCCGAATTAATATGCATTTGCCTGTTTTTTCTAAACAGTCAAAAAAATAGCTTGATAAACTACAAGTTTGAATAATTATAGTCAATAGATCCGATATATGAAGTTTTTATTTTGCATATTTCTGAATCTTACGATTTGTTATTGTATATATACGGTTTTTAAATGCATAATATGAAATATTTTGTGTATATCAATTAAAATATCCTATTTATAGTTACATTTATAGTCTATGTAATTTGACAAAGTCGTTTTCTTATCTTATTTGAGACCTATTACGATAAGTAGTAAGTAATCTGTTATTGAGTAGGTTTTCGTGAGTCATTCATTAGTCTTGTTTGTTTCTTCGTGTTTGTCGCGATCCGACTTATTTTCATTCGAAAATGAATCATATAAATATAGTATTATTTTATGTAAATATATAAAAAACAGAGAAAATAAAAGACTTGTTTACAGTCGATTGCTTCTCACATATATTATATTTTATAAAGTCTATTATCCTACAAAATAAGATCATATAAATCCGGTATTTACTTATATTTTTCATTCCATTTTAAACGTATAAAATAAATCAGTTGTAACAGATATAATCTCGTACACGAAAAACCGAGGGTTTGAACGAAGACTGAATAGAAAATTATGTATACCTATCAAACAATCTATTAACTCAGTGCAACAAACTTGTACAGTTCAAGAATTGTACAATTCCGGACTTTGTATGTAACATGTTATACACTTTACTTGAATTATGTACTATGCGTTATTTGGTTATGGTGCATACTATATATAATATACTATGGGTTTTCGAATATTCATCTACAGCTGAAATAATATAATTTTCAAAGATATTGTACGTGTACAATATACGATATTCATTTTAGTGATGGAAGATATTGCGAGGGTAGATATTGCGAGGGAAGATCTTACGAGGGTTGATATTCGAGGATAGATATTAGAGGGGAGAATTTACGAGGGGTATGTTTTGAAGTAGTGCCCTTTGCTGCGCGTATTATCACTACCATCTGCACTACCATCATGGCCACGCCCGTCGGCTGCCGGGCCACCGCGTGCCACCACCGAAATAATATTTCTTTCCGGGTAGAAAAAAAATAAAAATTCCGAAAATCTTTAATACGTACACGAGATCATTGCAGATATCAGCTTCTTAAATATTAGCAAATTTCTATATTTACCCTGGTTCAATATGTTGAATCATTTCAATTTGTTATCACTTGATAATATTATGTGCTATATTATAGTCTGGTATGGGTCAATACATTCCCGATTATGACAGGAATGATAATTTAATTATAATTATAATAATACAATACAATAAGTGATTCAAATGAAAATCATAGTAAACTTTGTAATTGCTTTTAATATACAACAATACAACATCTATCTATTGTAACATTTCTATTATATCGACGTATAGACGTATCGGACGTATAGACGATGTCGTGGAAATATAATATAATATGTAGTACGTATATGCTATTGGAATACATGTGTGGAGTACATACTACATATATATATATATATATATATAGCGATACGATGATTTATCTGAATTTGACATTATAAAAAATATACAAATATATAATAATATTGAATTCGGGCATACTACATAGTACATATGTACATGTAAAGTTGTACGCTGACAAATTTATATATACTTATACAGGCTTATACTAGTTATACTTACACTACGTACAATTTTTTGTTACTTCAGCTGTAAGATATTTACGTATTTGAAAATTACAAATTATAATAAAAGGTTTAAGCATATCATTATAATGCAGGTCATGTTACGAGTGAAGCAAATGCTTTTTGAGCATTTGCTTATACATGGATTGATGTATGCTTTGCGACCAAAGTTTAAATGAGCGGTGGTGGACGGTTTTGTGACACACACACACACACACACACACACACACACACACACACACACACACACACACACACACACACACACAGAATATACCCATAGGGGAGTTTATCGATTCCGCTGAACATTTGACTAGGTATATTGATACCGCCGAACATTTATGAATGTATATAAGAATATAACATGTATATTATAATATTAAAACATTTTCGGATTTTGTAAATATATAATGTTGTGTCCAGCAGACATCCATTTTCGGTGTTCCCAACAAATTGTACTATTAGCTCAGCTGTGAACTTTTAATGATTATTTAAATGTAAGATTGGTTTAATAAAATTACAAGTTGTATTAGGATTTTTATGTTTTCGTTTTTCGTGTTCAATACAACATAATAATTAATATACATAGTATATGATTTTTATTAAATTGTTATTATTTTTTCCCCATCACTATGATATTGTACACTAATCACCGATTACAGAGTTTATAAATATACTTATATTATACTTAAATCTTTTATTATATATATTATTATTATTTATTTATTCTATTAAATGTATATGTTATTTTTCTTATTTAGCTACGTGCTACTATATCGTCGTGCTACATATGGTATATAGCCATATAGGTATATATTATATATAGTATATACAATGTAATGTGCATATAGTGATGTTGCATGTATATATATTTTCGGCGGAATCGAGATATAATAATATTCGGCTCAATCAATAGCCGTATAATCAATTGGTTTCTTCCAGGTAAAAAGACCTTTTCGGCGGAGTCGATATACGCCCACCCATAGATACTAAGAAAAGATTTCATAATTTTATTTTACCACAAATTACAAAGAACATAATATAAGCAAAATTAGTATATATTAATGTAATTATTTCAATGCAAATCAAAAAGCGAGTGTATGAAACGACGCGTTTACCATACGCGCGCCTGTGAAGCGGGTCTTACACATTATCAATAGTAATAAAATTGGGTTTTGCTCAGCTATCTATGTTTATTATGATATTTTTGATTAACGAAGCTGTCATGTATACGATTATCACTGGACATCCATAAAAAATATCCACACTGGAACACGGCATGTTGACCTTACCGAGTCGCAATTGAAAAATGAAAAAAGATAAATAGAAGTTACAAAACTATCTAAATCTACATTTTTTTCGTAAAATCAAAAACTACTCTATATTGTGAGTTGATCAATTCTTAAATTAGTAAAATCGTACTAAATACATAATTTTCCGACTTAAATAGTAATAGACGGAAATCATCAGCGAAGAATGTCTACAATTTTATCGTTTAATAATTTTCAGGGAAATTACGTCAGTCACCACGTCGACATTCACCGTAATATATTCGTATCGTGCAAAAGAGACGAAAATTTGATACCCGCAATTAGAATACGTTTGACGTGGACGATTGAAGAATGTTTCAACATTGCACACAATGGATCAAAAGGTACGTATACAATCTATAAACATATAGCCATGTAGGAGACCGCCCCCATTCATTCATCAACGCCCAGACCAAACCGTTGGGTCTGGAGACTTGACATTTTGTACAGAGGTTCTTTAAGCAATGTAAGGGTGCACTAACAAAAAAATTTCATAGTAAAAATAAAAGGCGGTTATTTAAAAGTTTGTATATATTTTATATAGCTATAAATGTATTTTTTTCCCGACTGTTAATCGCTGTTTATCAGCGCATTGATAGTGCTAATAGTACGGGGAATTCACAATTTCATAATAACAATCATGGAAGTTATCGACGACCCGCGATTGCAACACACAATAGGTACCGGCGGTGGACACTAGACGGTAAAGTACACACACACACACACACACACACACACACACACACACACACACACACACACACACACACACACAATCAAATTGTAAATTCCACGTTATGGCTTACGAAAATGCCAAAAAAGAAACTAACTCACAGGCAACGTCGTGTCAGGACAGCTCGTATAATAATATAAACTAGTCACTTGGTTGTAAAGTCACGTTTGATAACATTTATACCAAACATCATTCTAGAACATTCGATTGAATTAAAACCATACGCGTCCTTGGTTAACATAAAGATACATTTAAGATTAATTTATGAAAAAAAGGACAGATACTAGTCCGCATGTATTTCACTTAGACCAGTGGTGGCCAAACTTTTTTTAACTCGGGCCATAAAAAAAAATTTTTTTTACCGCCGGCCATAAAAATTTTTTTTACTTTTAAGTCATCAGAATTTTAGATATAGGTATATAATTTTATATTTAACGACGTTTTTATTGAACTTAATAATTTTAATGACTTTATTTAATACTTAACTTAATAATTACTACAAATGAAAGAAAATTCAATCGGCTTACATTTCAAAAAATATTTATAAATAAATTATTAAAACACATATAAAAATAAATATAAACTATACAAAATATCGTTTTACACTTAGAAAACATATTTTAAAATGTATTAGTTTATTAATGAGAACTATGAGCTTGTTTCTGTTGACAGAGGACATTAATATTAGGTTCTAATTTGGTAGAATTTACCCGGAGAACGGCGTGTAGATGTTCATTTTTGATGCGAGATCGAGTTTTACAACGAGCACAGTAATATTACTAGTTGTATTACTATGTATTGCTATACTACTAATATAATTGTAGTATTGTAATTTCTACAGCCATGGTGATCGTATGAAAATAAGATAAGATCCGGTAATGCTATTTATATTATTAAATTACATTGATACAACAAAAACGCTACGATATGGCGATACGGGATTAAATACGAAGAATGTGTACTGTATATTTTTAATTTTTTTTTTTACGTAAATATCAAATATTATACTTCTTTCGCAGGCCAGATATTAAATGGTGGCGGGCCGTAGTTTGGCCACCACTGAATTAGACAATGCCGGCAAAAATATTGAAATATATTGTATATTATTGGGATTAAAACTACGTTTTAGGGTGATGACTGATGATTAATGACTAGGTCGTTGTAGAAAAAAGTACTAAACGGCCCTTTACATAATTCCCAATAAAGATTCTTATGCATTTTGATAATAATATTGTACTTTTTCATTTTTTTATTACAAAATATTTTAGATTCTGAACGGAGTGATGGAATGTATTGATTTTACAATGATGTGTGTTTTGTTTTTGTGTCTGACGACAACTTTTTTTACAGTAAAAATACTTCGATTTGCTTATACAGCAACTTTTCTGAAAGGAAAGTGAATGTCGATAGAAGTCAAAAATCCAACTTTTTTAATAATTTTTGCAAAAATCGAAAAAAACGTTAAAAAAATTACAAAAAAACTGGAAATTTTACGCAAAATCACGTTTTTACAAACTAAATTTTTTTAAATGCTCTAACTCAAAAACGAAAAACAGCAACGACTTGATATTTTCACCAAATATTTATATTGGTGTTCTCTATACATGATTAAGTTTTCAAAGTATTTTGATATATTTTGACTTATTTATAGACAATTTAAATTTTCGGTTTTTGTAAATTCTTTTTTTAAACACCAATAACATTTAATTGGCTGGCCGAAAACTCTCGAAAATTTAATACAAGGTTTATAATAAGCTTAACTTATCTTCACTAGAAAATATCGGTGATCGTTTCACTCAAATTTCTTTTATAAGCTCATAAAGCTCAAATTTGTATAAAATGTGTCAAAATCACGATAATTTGCAAGTTATTTTGTAGATAAAAATTCATAAAATTTTTTCTGTTTATACTTAAGGTTAAAAATTTTGACACTAGTTTTTCCATAAGCTAATCTTCAAAATTATATAAAAAAATTTCTACCGAACCAAAAGGAAAAAATTTTATGACCGTTTGAAATTTAAATTTTTACGAAATTGCATAAAATAGCGATTTATGGTCAAACGATTTTAAATATTTCTTATAATTCAAAAAGTATAAGTTGCAGAAACTTAAAATTTTCACCAGTTGTTAAAAGAGGTATTTCCTTTATGACATATTTTTTTTCAAAATATTATATTGATTTTTATTCCACTTATAGGCATTTAAAAAATTCGAATTTTTTACATTTTTTTTTTTATAATCGGTGATAGAAAAAAATTGACTAATACAAAATACTTGAATATTTAATAGAATTTTCCACACAAGTATTTTTTATTGTCATTAAAAATCATCAAAATCCATATGCACAATTTTTTTTTATAAGCGTTTGAACAGCGAATATTGACATAAAATAACATGTAAAATATAATATAATATATAAAATTCTAGACTGACAAATCATATCGGTTTTTTTAAAATGCTCTAATTCAAACACGAAAAACCGCAAGAACTTGAAATTTTCACCAAATCTTTATATTGGTGTTCTTTATACATGGTTAAGTTTTCAAAGTATTTTGACATATTTTGACTTATTTAGAGACAATTTAAATTTTCGATTTTTGTAAGTTTTTTTTTTTTAAACACCTATAAAATTTAATTGGCTGGCCAAAAACTCTCCAAAATTGAATACAATGTTTATAATAAGCTTAACTTATCTTAAATAAAAAATAACGGTGATCGTTTCGCTCAAATTTTTTTTATAAGCTCATAAAGCTCAAATTTGTATAAAACGTGTCAAAATCACAATAATTTGCAAGTTATTTTGTAGATAAAAATTCATAAAATTTTTTCTGTTTATACTTAAGGTTCAAAATTTTGACACTAGTTTGTCCATAAGCTAATCTTCAAAAGTATATAAAAAAATTTCTACCGGACTTAAAAGAAAAAATTTTATGACTGTTTGAAATTTAAATTTTTACGAAATTGCATTATAATTCAATTTAAATAAGTATAAAATACTATATTATTATATACATATTTTAGACAAATATATTAACTCCGTTCAGAATCGTTATTTGTATATAATGATATCTATCATTGCATTTAAATTTAACAAATCCGTTGTAATGATGACCTATCCTATAAACGAGGTACACTCCACCCCTCCAACTGTACAGCAAAGCGAGGCCCACCCGTTCTTTTTTTTTTATTTTATCCTTGTACTGCGGTGTATAGTCTTCATCAGCTGTGTTCCAAAAAAAACTTTGTCGTTGACCGTATTATTACATATTATTAAATTGAAAACAATGTTGGCGCATATATAGTGAAAACGCATAGACGTAATCACGTAAATATAATTTAGTTGTTTAAAAATCTTAAATTTTATATTAATGAAAATAAAATGCTGAAAGGTTCAGTCCGTAATCGGTGCGCACGTGTCCGCGCATAAATTTGAATCAATATAACTCAAAAGAACGATCATGTGTCTATAAAAAATATACGAACTTATGTTACTTTAAATTTACGTTACTTATCCACGTTAAGCGCACGTTACTTCTATATGCCTACATTTCATAGATGATTATGCAATTATTACTATATATTACTTGTGTATTACTTGTACTATATAGGTATATGTACTTCAGACTTCTACAACGCACGTCAAAAAGTACGTGTGTATCCACGTATTTTGTACGTTCGTGTGTCACAGGGTTTAGATGTTTAGATTGTTTAGATTCTAAACATTAGAGTATTATAATATTGTTGTGACCTGCAGTTGCACACGTAGTACAAATACGTCGTACTTACTTTATGACGTACGCACTCATTGCAGTAGCAGTACATCATGTGGGCATATACATTTCAAATAAATAACATACGTTCGTATTTGGCCGTAAGTTTTTGGTCGACCTATTTT
>JAIPRK010001052.1:0-100437 GCA_025469195.1 Chaitophorus viminalis
TTTTCTCTCGTTCTTTTATCATTTGTTTAAATTCTTTAGTATAACACACACCTATGTAACTGTCATTATTTTTATTATTGTAAATTGGAATTTATTCCGTTAATAAAATTATTATTATTATTATTATAACATTCTTATTAGTTAAATAGTTATGAGTCATAACTAATAATGGAACATTGAAACCTATTGGTCACTTTCTACTTTCTTGTGATTACAATTTACTGACTCTCCCAATACCAGTATACCACTAAATATATATAAACTATTACCCAATTAAATGATAGACTTTTTAAATGTTCATAGTTTTTGTTTTTTTTTTTTGATTTCATGATAGGTATGATAAAGGTTATATATTAAGTACAACCGCTTCACTATTAACAGCTTGTGGTGAAATTTAATATGTTTTCATATTTTTCCTGTTTTTTTTCCGCTGTTATTGGGAAAGTCAAAGAGGGAATTGAAAAATTAAAAATTACATATTCGTGTGTTTTGAAGTATTTATTTAATAAAATCGATGATGATTTCTATAACACTACCTATTACTTTTATAATGCAATATAAATGCTATATGTCACTACTCACTATAACAATAATAAATTGGCACATGTAGTATTGTAGTGAAGTTTTATTTAAACATTCAAAATAAATATTTACTAGATATAGGTACCTATTCACGGAGTTTCCACTTACACGGATCTTGATTGGGTATGCAAATATAAGTACATGCCGTTGTCCGTTTTCCAAAAACATTAAGCAGAAAAAAAAAATCAACATCATACGAATGTGATTTTACGAATGATTGAATTTTAATATTAATGTGACAACCGTAGGTACTCATGTAAACGGACAACAAGTAGGTATGCACTTGACTTATGGTCCGCGTGGTCCCGGTACGAATAAACGTATAAATACTGCACACTCCGTATACGCGAGGGTGCAATGCATGATAAATAAAGTCGGTCGATAGTCCTACTCTACGGCTCCGAGAGCAGCATTTTTTGTGAACTTCGGAGCGAAGAAGTATTATTTTTTTTTTCGCCGCAGACGCATTATTCGGATTGTTTGTTCGACGAGTTTCGGTTTACCGCAGAAATCGCGCATGGTTCACGGATAATGTTTAAACGCCGGTTCGTTTATTATTATTTTAACGGCAGTTATGCGATTCGGAAGGAAAAAACAACCGTCCGGCGGTGAACGACGTCCACGTCCAAAGTGCAATAACAGACCGCAAATGTGGCGCGTTGTCGCGATGTGCGCGGCCACCACGGCGATGGCACTTCTGGCGACGGCCGACCGCGCGGGATTGAGACCGCACGTGCCGGACCGGCCGCATCGGTTGACTGCGGCTGTGCTGACAGCGTACGTGAACAAGACGTTCGGGCCGTCCCAGCGGTGCTTGAGAGTGATCGTGGCCGACGACACCGCCGAGACGGCCGCCGTCGTGGCCATGCTCCACGGACGTGACCATCAGCGGCTGCGCCGGGACGACGACCGCGCGACGACAACCACCGTGGCCAGATCGATCGAGTTGGACGAATCGGTTGCGACCGTGACGGCGGCCGGGGACAGCCCAGTGTTTTGCCAGGCCTACGTGGTGGTCGGAAGTCGGCCGTCGGTCGTCGAGAAGTGCTTCGATAAATTCAGGAACACCAACACGGCTCACAGGATGCTGGCGATCGTGGTGCAGGACAACAATTTCATCGAGCCGTTCATCAAAGTGAGCGAATCCCCGCGTGGGCGATACCAATATATTAATTTATCTTATTTGTTTAACCAGCATTATTATTCCAAACGCATAGACTTAATCAAAATATAATGATAATGGAAAACGATAAGGCCTGATGTACATATTACGTTGTACACGTATAACCACGACTGAGTTAAGTTCGTGTCATGGTACAATATAATACGTAAATATTACAGAGGCGTTCTCAAGATTTTTCAATTGGAGGGGGAGGGGAAAAAAATAAAGAATTATAAGAATTCACAAATTCTCAATGCATATCACTATTGTTATACTTTGTATTTAATAATTAAATAATATGTATTCAAATTATGTATATTAAGCGGATTGAAAACCTCTGCAAACTTCATAATTGTCTATTACACTCAAATTACAGGAGTTTAGAAGTTGGGCACGTGGAAAAGTCTATATTCTTATGATTTAACTATTTAAGTGAGATAGACGGACGAACAAAGTGTTTAATATTAATATATCAAGTTTTTTTGATTTTTGAGGTATAATATAAAGAAATTCTTCGGGTTTAATGGCTAGGACGTAGGTGTAGGTACCTTTATACTCATAATCTACCTTTTGCGCTCAATGTGCAAATATACAAATATATGATATAGATCAGGGATGGCAAATCCATGGCACGCGAAAATTTTTACTATATATATTATATAATAAATTATAGAATATAGGTAATAGGTAAAAATATTTTTAATTGAAAATTTTCAATAAACCTGATATTTCTCATCTTATCCAAGAATTTTCAAATATTATTGGGACAACTATGATTGAGTTCTCTACTCGCTTTACTCAGTTTAAAAAATTTGAAGAAACCATGAAAATTATTGTTTATCCAGACACATTGCCATTAGAAAAACTCAACTTAAAAGTGTTAGAATGGTTGAATTTAGATGACTTTGAAATGTAGCTTGTAGGTTTTCAGTCAAGTACCATATGGAAAGAAAAATTCGTTATACTGAGAAATGAATTAGAAGAAATTCAGCGTGATAGGGCGCTAGGCAAATTGGTCGTAAACATAAGGGACAAGATTTTGAAAGTGTGGAATGAAATCCCAAAAGATTATTCCACTTTAAAAATCGTAGCATTAGCTGTTTTGTCTATTTTTTCTTCGATTTATTCATGCGAGTCACTATTTTCAAAAATAAATTTAATAGAATCTGATTTAAGAAACCAACTAACTGATGAATGCAGTGCCGCATGTACTTTATTAAAAGTTACTAATTATAAACCAAGTATCAATGAATTGTCATCAAGTGTTCAACAACAAAAATCACATCAAAAAAATAATTAACAAAGCAATATTATTATAATTATTATTATTATTTATTATTATTATGTACCTAAACTAACCTTTTTATACATTAATTATATAATCGAATTATAATATAACAAAATATAATTTTTTTCATGACATGCTCAAAAAAATAAAAATAAAAATAAAAAAACGTAATTTTGAGCACGCAGTGTTCAAAAGGTTTGCCATCCCTGATATAGATGTTTTACATGTATTGCTTATAATCATAAATTATGACTTATAAGTAATGAATAATTGTCTAAACATATATGTTTTCAGTATTCGCCTGAATATTTTAATTACAAAGATGTTGTACTCTTAAGTGTTTATCCACAAAAAGAAACAGTATATCAAATGAGTATAAGCTTCGAAAAATTCGTCCCGATATATAATCATCTGGACCAATGGTATAAACATGTAAGTAATAAGTAGGTAGCTATATATCGTAATCGTAATAATTTATTATGAAATTTGAACGTTGTCATGTAGTAAATAGTGTAGCTGACATTCATAATAATAATTCGAAAAAAGAAATTATGTATTGTGATTTTAACCGAATAAGGCAAAAGAAACATAATATGCTTACACAATGTTATGTTAATTTGATGAAAACTTATGATGTTAAATTTATTTTTTCCCGTAAAATTTTATTTTTAAAGTTGACAATTACAATTTACTATTTATTTTCTACATTTTTTTTTTCTTTATAAGAATTTTTAGTATAAATCTAGAATAGTTCAACAATTATTGTTGTTATATAAGATAACATATAAATATATAATATAATTTACAGAGTACAATATATATACCTATATGTATAATGAAATATAAAGGTATAATATAATTGTTATACTTATAATATAGTAATAATATATACTACTATATACTTGTAAATAAATGTTGATACCTTTTACATACCTATATTGAGTATTTTTAGTTATCTCTGATATCATATAAACTATATGACAAGTTTATTGTATTATTGTTGTAGTTATAACTACAGTTGTCTACAGTGTAGACTCTACACATTATACGCCCACGGTGTAGAACTGTAGACTAGTGGTTAAAAATATATAATTAATTATATTTTAAATTTGATTTATCTAACATCTGAAAATTAAATCGTAGGTACCTAATCTTATGCCAAATTATATATACGTCTCTACTTTATCATGTCAATTAAATGTTATATTTTAGGATCTGGAAGGGAAGCATAGTGTAAAAAACTTTCATCAGACCCGTATTAAGGTATTGGCGTACAACAATTCATTTTTTAGCAGTGTGATAATCGACAATGTGACAGAAAAACTAAGTGAGTAAAAACACAACGGAAAACGGTATTGCGCATAAAGTACAATATGTTCCAAGTGGATAGTATTTTGAAATGTAAGTTGTGCTTAAATACCAGGTCTACACCATGGTGTTGAATGCAGTATATTCAAAGAAATCGCAAGGAGATTAAATATTACATGGGACGTATACACGTCAAAAGACAAGGACAAATGGGGAACGGTGTGGTCAAACAATACCGTGACCGGCGGAGCACTGAGATGGTTGAATACCAAACAGGTCGACGTATCGTTTTGTTCACTCTGGATTGAAATAACCAAATTAAAGTTTGTAGATATGTCCAAATTTTGGGCAATAACGTGCTTAAAGTTTTTGGTACCAAAACCCAAACCGTTGCGACAAAAATGGGACTTACTGTTCAAACCGTTTCCATTGAGCTTGTGGCTATTAGTTTTCTTCTGCGCAACATTGACAACATTTACAGTGTGGATTTTGGCAGGCATTCAAAAAAAAATTGGTTATGAAAGAATTAGTGGTTAGTATAACAGTTTAGAGGCTCATATAATTACAATTAAATCAGAAACAATATGATAGCGGTATTAAAAAAATAGTAATTTAATTTAGAAAGAACAATATTAATACAAATCATCACACATACCTATAAGTTAATTAAATATACATAGTATAATAATAATAATAATAATAATAATAATAATAATAATAATAGGTATGGCAATCCTTAATGACGATTGTCTATGTTATTTATGTTATAATCGTAAATCTACTACAATAGCTAGGTATATTATATTCGTTAAAGAATATTTAATATTAAAATGTCTTTATAAATTATATAATTATTCATTGTGACTTAATTGGATATTCGTAAAAAAAAAAAAAACCATGAGTTACAAACTCACAACACAGTTTTAACTCATAAGGTGTCGGGTGAAAATGTGCAATAAACAGGGTTATTTTAAATTCAAAATCAACGTCCCATTAGTTTTGATAACCGACTTTTATCGAAGAAGGGAAGATCAGCCTCTATATTGTTACGTAGTCGAGTATTTAATTCGACAGTGACTATTTTAATTCTTATATCTTATAAAATACAGTCGGTACCATCTATAACGACACCGGTTGTAACGACATATGGGGTATAACGACTTAAAAATCGGTCCGAAACACACATTTTAATTGTATATAACGACTGTATACTATAATTTTCACAAATTATCATATATTATCGGCAGTGCTCGAAACTAGCGTTCGTCGACTAACGTCGAAAATTTCGTAGATATAGATACTGAGGTTGCTACTACAGGAATATTAAGTGACGAGGACATAGTGAGTACAATATCTAAACCAAATAAGGAAGAAAAAGAAGAGGAAATAAATGATACAGATAAAGATTATTTAACCATAGACGAATCAGTAGAAAATATTGTTAATTTTTCATTACTAAATAATATTGACTTGGATCAAAATTTTAATTCATTATTAAAACTCACTATACAGAATATGTTATTAAATGATAAATCAAAACAGATAAAAATCACTGATTTCTTAAAATAATTGTGAGATTTTTAATTTTATTGATTATATTAGTTGTATTTGAAAAAATTATTTATATAAACAATATTTTAAATTCTAAGTTATAATAAGATAATATGTATATTTTTGAACATGTAATTATTATATTATAAATATAAGTAGAATATGAATATAATACGAGTGTACAATCTATTAATAAAAAAAAATCAAATTTGGTTATAACGACGTATATCTTATGGTCCCTTGAGGCCTTGACCGTCATTATAGATGATACAGACTGTATTCTTAATAAAGTAAAGAATATTTTTGACGGTATTAGATTTATTATAATAACACTTGTAAGTAAATCAACATAAAAATAATATTAAATACAATTTTAAAATGTAGATGACAATAACGGGTAAAACATCTTCACTGAAAGGCTGGATACGCATGTCTTCAATATTGATCCGGGGCTCTTGCTTTTGCCACCTAACCTTGGAACTTTAATTTAATTTATTTAATAATGATAATTAAAATTGTTATTATATAGTATGTATATAATACTAATATAATTTATCACTTATAAGTATCCAGTTAAGTAGTTTATAGTTCAAGTTCTGACTGTTAATATTTTATAGCAAATATTGTTGGGTCTGATTTTGTCAAAATTAAAAATTCTATTGCTTATACATTTTTTTTGACTTCTCGGAAACTTTTTTACTGATTACAACGAATACAACAAAATATTTACGAAGAACTTTATAATAAAATATTAAAATGTTAAGAGTTTTTGCTAGACTAAAATGATCTCATCGGCATTCGATTATTATGTTTGAGGTATACCTATTGGAAAAAATAGAATTTGATTTTGTAGAAAACCAGTATTCTGTGAATATAATGTTGTCGTTTTTTTGTATTTTTCGTCAGTTTTCTTTAATTATTAGGAATTATAAAAAATAACCTTCTTGCAATACCTGATTTTCTAATATTCAAAAAATTCTTTTTTTGAAGTTTGAAGGTTTGAGGTTGGAGCAAAAAAGCAAAGCAGAAGGTTTTGGCTTCTGGTCAAAATCTTGAAGACAAATTCAAAAAGATATTACATCACAGTCAAACTAATATGTCATTCGAAAAAATGACACTTGGAAAATTCGAGATTTATTCATAAAATTAAAAGTTACAAATATTTTTTTCTTTTGATTTTGATTTTTAGTTTAGACCGTTGTTCGTCTGAAGTTAAATATTTAGATATAGGTATGCGTGTAATACCTACTTACTACATATAAGTTTATCTATCATACCAATGTATGTAGTTTTAATTGTATTTCATATATATATATATATATATATATATATATAACAGACTTACATTAGTTGTAACAGATTTTAAATTGTATGACTAAATATTAGATATCACAAAGTAAATTAAATATTATTGTTTCAAAACATATATTTTACCCCAGTTTTGACTAAGTTATTACGGAAATAAAAAAATACAAGCTGTATGTTTATCACGAATTTATTGTAAACAATATGCAATGTGTCATGTTCAATGTTCATTATGGTTACATATTGTGTTAAGGACGTGATATGTTATAACAGAAATATTATACTTCTAATTATTTTTACTTAAAGAATGTATGGTTAATATGTACAGTTAGTATTTTTTTCTTCTAGGAAATGAAATATTAAAATATAGGTTAGCAAAAATATTTTGTACATATTTTCAAATTTTAACTAAAAACGTTGTGCATACGTAGGAATATATTATGTATTTATACAAAATATTTGAAATAATGAACGATTATTGAACTATAAAATAGTTCCCTATATATAGATACCTATATCTGTACCTATAGGTATATAATCTTCTTTTTTTTTTTTATTATAAAATTTATTTTTCAGCATTTACTTCGTTATCGTCAACCATTTTTTGGATTATTGGGATGATGTTATTAACCAACAATCCACGAACTTACCGAATGGGACCTATTAGACATTTAATCAATTGCTGGTGCATGTTCATGTTCATCATGTCAACTTCATTTTCCAGTGTTCTTTACTCATATATGACATCACCAGAATATAACAAACTGATTTTGGAGATCGAAGATATGGTTAAATACAATTACCATTGGGGTCTTACATATCCTCCACCTTTTGATTATATTTTGAAAATGCAGGTACGATCTTATATCTCTACTCTCTAGAATCTAAGATTATAAACAATTAATTATTATTCATTGACTCTTTAAACATTAAAACGTCTATACCATTTTATTATAATTCTTCTTTCTCTGAATTTAATGAACTAATAAGCAATTTTACAATTGAAAAAGAAAATACGTATATATCTCAACTACTATTTTGATACTACGTGATACTACGAACTACGATTAATAAATCTTTAATGTGTAGTTGTGTGTTAACGTTTATGCAATATTTATCTTAATTAATCCATTAATATTATTTTAACAATTTGAAAGTGCCGACAGCACCATGTATTTTATATATATTATTATGCATTTTATAAATACAACTTGATCCATCCAACTTCTTTCACTCAAAATCGTTTTTTTCGAAAGCAATGGTACTTTGGTTTCAAATTTTGAAAAACCAACAAAGCCATATCACCTATGCATCCCGATGAACCCTACCGTAAAATTTCACCCGACCAAGGAAGTTACTCTTTTTTCCTTTGTTCTAAGACGGACAATATTTTTTCTTATATATATAAACCGGTGCAATTGTAATAATATTGCATTTTACAAAAATTATTACGAGTCCAACTACCTTGACTAATTGCTCATAACAGCTGGCACCTATATATATATATATATATATATATAGTATAAATATAAATCATACTATTTATCGTATTATATATATATAAAAGACTTAAGTTAGTTGTTACCTATTTTAGATTATATGACTATATAAGTATTGATTAGACCACGTAGGTATATGTACGATTTGATAGTTAATTTCACTTTTTTTTTTTTTCAAACGTATACCGCCATTTATTCAAACTCGCGGAATACGTGTTGACGTGACGCCACACAGAACGCTATGCTACGTATGCTATGTTCACTATATACGGTAAAGCCACATGGAACACGTTACGTGTACTACGTTACTACGTACGATGTTTACACTACTAGTCGCACTGAACAGTGTGATGTGCAAGATGTTGACGGGTACGTTGTCTTGGGAAAATGATTGTAGTGAATAGTGATGATGAAGCTTTGTTATTATTTTCATTAAATTTGGAAAACTAAATGGGTCCACGAAGTAAATGCATGCGGGACGTAAAAAGTTTGGTGCAGAATAATTTCATCATCTTTTAGAACAACTAAGTAAATTAATTTAAAAAATGTTCTCGTATGAAGCGATTCGATCAACTTTTATCAATTGATATTATTAAAAACATTGCTCAAAAATATATTACAGCCACAAATGAAAATCGGCGTCACAACGTAGCTAAGAACAATAAACGTATAATATACGCTATTGTGTTTTACGTCGCCAGTAGAGAAAACTATTTCTTCATTCGTCTAGCGCAGTGGTGCTCAATCTTTTTTGGATTGCGACCCAATTTTCTTCCGGAAAATCTTTTGCGACTCGCATGGTTTCACATTTCAATAAGTATATAGTCAGTGAAGCAGTGAAGTAAAATAAATAAACATATACGACACTTAGGGCTAGTTCACATGTAAGGCGTTTAACGCGCGTCGACATTGTTACCACTGTTCACATGTTTACTGAATTTACGCGCTAAGCGCACTTTACCGTAGTCAATCGAGTATTGTATTCTGTCGAAGATTGATGTTGCAGTCTGCAGATGCAATTTGTTTATGGATACTGTATTGAAGAAGACAGCGTCGTAGACAAAAAGCACGAAAATATTGGGTTCATCTTATTTTACAAAATAGACTTAACTCAAGCTTGTACATTACGCTTTATCCAAGTCTTAGTAATTATGAACCTAAATTTTTCAACTATTTCAGAATGTCAATTCAATCTTTTAATGACTTGTTGGAACTAATAAAGGGAGAAAGCCTTTCTTTTGCTGATTTTTTTGAATACTGACTACTTGTCATATCTCAAATTGGAGGTCTTTTTTTAATTTCATCGATGAATAAATCAGTATCAAATTCTTCACTATCCATTTTTTATTTTGGAGAAAGAAACAAACAACTGAAAATATCGAAAAACAAAAACCTATCGCTTCAAAACGCACGTTGCAACTGAACACGTCAATACAAACCTGTACAATGTTCAAACGCGTGTCGGCGCAAGTTGACGCGCGTTGACAGGATTTTTGCGTTATCGCTGCGTCGAACGCGCGTTATTTACCATGTGTACAGTTAATAGCAATTTACTAATAGTAATTGTCAACGCGCGTTTAACGCCTTTCATGTGAACTAGCCCTTATTACGAGCTATAAATACGAATATTATAATTTGAAAATCCATCATAGTTGTTGGTACCTACACTATATCACTATGACAATACGTATATAAAAGCAGTTGCAAATAAATATAAAAGCAAGTTGAACATGCATTTCGTGGAACCTACCTATATTGCGCATTACCCGCCCCACCGTTTGTGATACGGACATGGCGCGCGTAACGTTCTGTGCGGCCCTCGGCTTTAACGCCCATAATGTGTTATAATATATTTGCGCGTGTGCCGCAGAACCCGGTCCACCGGGCGTTCAGCGAGCGATTCGTGACGGAGCGCAGCGCGGCCGACCGGATCAGCCGGCTGCGGCGCGGCAAATACGCGGTGCTGGCCAAGTGCCTGAACGAGGAGCACTTCATGGAGTCGGAACAGGTGCCGGCCGCGCTGCTCAACGACATGCGGACGTCGCGCACGTGCCTCAACCAGTTCTACCTCGGGTTCGGGTTCGCGCGGGGCTCGCCGTACTTGCGGCCGGCCAACCTGGTCGTGCAGCGGATATTCGAGAGCGGGCTGATCGACTACTGGCTAAGCCGCGTCACCGAGGAGCGCATCGCCGCGGCCACGTTCAAGCGGGTGTACGAGACGAAGCCGCGCGAGAGCGGCCGGCCGACCGCGCTCAGTTACAGGCAGTTCAAGGTGCTCATGGTCGTGTGGACGGTCGGCTGCGCGCTGTCCGCCCTCGTGTTCGCCGTCGAGTGTCTGTACGGCATCAAATAACCGGCCTTCAAAACACGTTCAATTTTTGTTTAACACTCGACCGAACCAGCGATGACCGTTCAGCAGTGGTTAATGTGGTAGAAATATTAAAGGGGGGACCTAAATCACAAAAAAATTGAGAACCGTTCCCTTATCAAATTTTTTTTTAGGTAGCCCATGAGTCATGGTATCATTTTTCCTTATACACACATTATTTGTCTATAAAAAGTTTTATGAGGTGTAAATGTGATAATTACAAACGCCATTTAGCGTCCCCTTTCCCACCCCGGACTTAAGAGACTTAAATTATAGGGGACGCATAATCTTCGGTCTAGGACATCTCGGCGTGGCCATTTCGGCGTGGCCGTTTCGACGTAGTCATTTCGGCGTGCATTCAATTCTTTTAGACTTTAATATTTAATATTCTTTAATTTGATTTTTATTATAAACGTGCTGTATGCTGTATTATATTATACCATTATTATATTTTACTACGACGATATGTCAACATTTATCATTATTTCTTTAAATATATGTATTAAAAATACCAACAATTTATTTCTAAATAATTTATAATTCATATCTTTATATAAGACATAACGTTACAAAATGGGATACTTGTAATTATACGGGACTTAACTGTATATCTATGATGTTTATTTTAAATTGTGTAACCTAAATAAGTAATTTGTATAGAAATCATGTGCGTTATATTTTTATAGTTCCACTACAGGTATTAAATATAAAAATTAGTTATAAAATTATATAATATATTAATTGACTCAAATATCATTTATATAACATGTTTAGAATCATATACTATACCAGTATACAACATGTTTATAATAAAAATCAAATTAAAGAGTATAAGTCTAAAATATTTGAATGCACGCCGAAATGAGTCTACGCCAAATTGGTTTACTCCGAGATAGATGCCCGGGTCCGCGTAATCTTACCTTAAATAAGAAGGGGAACTCCGTTTCCTTCCGTCTCACTTTACTTTAACAACTGCCGTTCAGGCAAGTCCTAGCGTGTATGTATGCAAAAACTGAAAGCTCGTTCAGTCCTAAGCGTGACGAACTGAATTGGTTGTTCTTGATTTTTTTGAATTGGCGTGAACCACCACGTGTATATGTATGTGAATAAATAATAATATATTGAAACTTTTCAATAAAGCTTATTGGAGAATCGTATATTTATTATATATTATACATATTGTTATATTGTTTATGTATATATATATATATATATATACAAATATTCATCATATCAATTAGTTGAGTAAGTACATAAACATATAATAATTAGCAATTGAACATCATGAAGTTACCACATTTAACTGATTTACAAGACGAGTAGTGTGTAGCTAATCACGAGCTCAGACTTACCTGAACACACTTACCTTACCTAAGTAAAGTTTGAACTTAAGACTGAACGTGTGTACCCAGTATTAGGTAGATACGGTTTCCCTGCAAGGCTGCAACACCAGACGCTGTTGATTTCGTTATTTTATCCTATATACCAGGGGTGGTCAACATGAATATGTTCGTGAGCCACGTAGATAAATACAATATTATATCAAGACTCAAAAGCCGAAATGTTTATATTTTATCATTTTTACATTTGATCTTAGTAATAAAGATAGCTTATAGTCGATGAACATATCAAATTATTAATTACATAATAGTTCAGTATACTTTGTTTTTATTGTATACCAAAAGTTCATAATGATAATAAGAACATTTTGGTTTTTGTTAATTAGACACGATTCGCATGCGACTGTGACGAGAGCCGCAAATTGGCCATCCCTGCTGTATATACTATTTTAGTGAAGTTTAAATTCACGAAATTAAATCATAACTACTGCGACCGTCGCGCGTCGCTCTGCAAACGCACGCCATTTGCATAC
Organism: Chaitophorus viminalis; assembly: GCA_025469195.1. Taxonomy (NCBI): domain Eukaryota; kingdom Metazoa; phylum Arthropoda; class Insecta; order Hemiptera; family Aphididae; genus Chaitophorus; species Chaitophorus viminalis. The sequence goes on from JAIPRK010001052.1 coordinate 12,937, forward strand.
TAAATCTGCTTTTGAAATTTTTTAAAACGCATCAACATTATTTATTGTTATCAGTATTTTTAATACGTACTATTGATCATCCGACTTCTTCGGAAATTCTTTTATCATGTCATAATTGTCAATGTTTTCGTCTTTTAAGCGGACGCAATATACTGGATCGGCGGGGGAAGTAGTCGGACCTTATCTTCGACCGTGCGCAGAACAGTGGATTCCGAGCGCTGTAGGCAAACGATTTGTAAGCTACCGAGAGACGTAGATACTGGCGTAAACGATTATACCTATACGGCTATACCTCGTTGCCCCGAGTACCAACGCGAATCGATATATATATATATTATATTTTTTTTTTCATTTAATTATTGACTTATATGTTACGGGTGGAGTACGAAAATGGGTAATGTACACACTACACACTTTATCCAGGCACTGCATACCTTATCCATATGAATAGTACAATATTATGTATATACATTATCTAGTGTGCTGTGAAATGAAATACAAAGTAGAAAAAAATCAAATCACATTAATCTGACAAAAAATTATTTATCAAGTAAATTAGGTATTATTAAGTTATTATTTTGTATAGGTATATGAAAATATTGAAAAATTAAGTAGGTAGGTTACAGTTCAAATTCGTAGGGCATTTGGAGTTTCTGAGTATTCACCCGGTTTAAATTTCTATATTTACATTTCTTTGATAAACATTTACTTTTACACAATAATGTGTTTACGACCTGGACCACCGAAAAGAAATTGTACATTAAATAGCTACTTAACGCAAAGATTTTGTTATAAAATTAATTTTTTTGAAAACACATTTTATCAAACTAAACCTAACTAACATATTATTGTGAACACGAAAACCGATATCACTGTTCGTACCTAAGTTTAAAATTATATGATATTTGTGCACACATTTTATTACGATTTTATTATAATGTTGAATCTACAAAGTACAATCGATATTTTATCACAGAAATATCACCTACTGCAGGCTGCAATTGATATTTTATGGTATTTTATTTTATCTAAACACTCAAAGGTAGATAATATACAAATTACCCGGTTAATATACAAAATGAACATTTTACAAATAATATTTTTATTTTATCCAATTAGCATGGATAGTGTTTATACATTACCCGATTATCGTACTTAACCTGTAACATATACATTATGTTGTTGACTTGTTGTATAGTTTTTCATTTGAAAACTGTAGTCGATTTGAACCAAGATTTCATTCTACTTTAAAAGTCAATATTTTAGTAGGCTTTTACACTATGTATCTTTGCATATGTTTTTTTCATGCTCATATTTCTTGCGATTTCTATGGATTGTTATTAAATGGTAGTTCACAATATGCCAAGTCATGCACAATGTACTACGATATATCTAAAATACACAGCTATTATTTGTAAAGCACAAAATGTATTGTAGGCACTGCACATATACGTACAAATAGATCATAGAATATATAATCTACTATATATTTATACATCATTAATAATAGATAATATTTTTATCCAAGCATGCAAAGTTACTTGAGTCGTTATCGCGATTACTATACGTTACATCCCCAAAAATATAATTATTGCTTGTATTATATTTTTAAGTAGTTTAATTTATTAAGTATATTTATAATTGAGATTATTTGATCGCCAGACGTAAATTTCTCCACTACCATCTTCTAGGTAAACGCTCCAATCTTACCCTAACAAATAAATTACTACTGTCTATACAAAACACGAGTCTTACGGGATTGAATTTTAAGGTGGAGAAAAAAAATCAAATATCTGTAAAATACAATCTCTTCAATCTATTTCATTACAAACCATAACCAAAGTACCTTTTCTACGTCACAAATCAATAAATAATATAGATTGAATTATATAGGTATATCAACAGTCACCGAAAAACTTCATCCTACAAACTCTTTCGTGTCATCCAAACCATCCAAATCATTTAATACTATTTAATTCAAACATCATCCGAGAGGGATGAAGAAAATCTGATAAGTATTGAGATTTAGCTTAAATTAAAAAAAAAATCAAGTTAAAAATGTTACTATTGGATAAATCGTTTTAATCAAATCACGGATGTTTTAAATAAGAATGTCAAAGATGTTTATTGTAAAAAAAAAAACTTACAAATTGTATGTATTCTAATAAATAACAAAAAATAATAATTTGGCAATTTTATATTATTAAATTATTTTTATTCTGTTCAGCTACAATATTTATTTTGTTCATTATAATACAATTATGTCTACATAGATCTAGAGGTCAAATTTGTCCAGTAGATTACAGTATTCAATCATGTTGTATACTTGAATCTGAATATAATTAATTATATAAATGTAAGACAAAAACATGCATGCATAAGAACTGATTTGGACAAAAACGTGTTTTAAAGTTTAATAAATAAATAAGTTGTAAAAGTTTGTATATTTATATAAGTTACATCTTATATGTATTATATAATATTTACTGCTATAATATATCCTATATATATATATATATAACACATTTAAAATAATTCAAATTCTAATTTTATAGTTCCAATATGAGATGTGTTCACTAGGTAGTTTATTAAAATTAATGGATCATCAATATTGGGACACTTGGTGAAAATAATAGATCCTTTCTACAGTAAATGTAATACAACTTAATAATACCTATTATCGAATATAGCTGTTACATACGCGCAAATGATCAAATAAATATTGTACTACTTACGAAGACCCGAGTAGAGAAAAGTAAAATATAATAAAATATAGCGTGATGGATGATGAATACTTTTAAATATCTACCAAAGTGCATAGTAATTAACAAGCGATGTGCTGTAGTAGACAGTAGTGAATATGACCATTAAAAGTAATGTAGGTATAGTCGTGCGCGTGGCAACGGAAAGACTGCTTGAAAAACCAGCAGGACAATTAACTGACAGACATAATGTGTTACATTGAGAGTTCAGTGCTCACTACTTAGTGATAATATCCACGTAAACACGTTCCTGAATAATATTTTTGTTTAAAATTTTATATTTCTGTACGACATCATGACCTATATTTATAGCTATAATGTAATTAGGTGTTTGCCTATTATATCATTTACAATGTAAATCGTGAAATGTATCGCGCCGTGCATATTATTAGAAATTAGTTATTAAGTTGTTTAGTTGCGTACTTATAGGCTATAATGCGTAAAACTTATATGTAAATAGTTTATAGATGATATAGTAAATTTTACAATATCTATATACATGTGTTACCAACCATATGGATAATTAATAGATATTATGAGTAAATTTTAGGCATCATAAATAATGTCAGCTATTTTTTGGCAATGTGAATTAAACAATTAACACACACATTTATTTCAGATATTATACAATTTAAGAAAAAAATGCTGAGCATTACATAAACTGCGATATTTGTCACAGGTATAATAAGAAAACCGATTAATTTATAATTTTAATTTATAAGATACATTTTACATATTATTTTTTATATTAAAACTATTATTTATAGCAATAGCACGATATAAGTACCTAAGACCTACCTAGTTATACTAAATATTTATTAGTTATTAGTTATTATTATAATTTATAACACCAATTATACTATTATAGATTAGTGATTACATTATTGCAACATGCAACTATGTGAGTGACAAATTAACTTTGACAAAAAGCATTATTTTTAACATAAAAAGCTTTAATATTATTTATTTTAACATTTATGCTTATAAGAACATTTCAAAACCCCTATTGTTCCATTCCCGTTGATAGTTTAATTTTTAAATAATTTTCATGATAATCGCCTTTGTTTAACAAAAGTCTTTCGAATTTTTTTTTATTTCCTGCATTGATTTTCAAAATAGTTTCTATTAACTCGTCATATTTTTCATCTGATAAGAAATTAGTACCGATCATTTGCTAAATGTTGAAAATTTATACGTAGGTAATTCCGAGTTTGTTGTAAAATGTTCAATGTTGACTTTATCCATTATAATTTTATAAAATTTGTTAGGTATAACAAATAGGTACCTAATGAAAAATATGTGGGCATCAATATGAAATAAACATATTGTTATTTATTATATTCTGTATAATGTATTGTAGGTAAGAGGTACAGGGTAGAAAACGATTGCGTATGAAATTTTATGCAACGTTGTCAAATTTACCATCTGCAAATAGCTCTGAACAATTCATCATAAACTGCAAATTTTCTTTATTTGTAAGGCAAACTAAATTTTTTTCAGTCGAAACATGAACAAAATTTTCTTCTAACAGCATACAGCAATTATCGTTTTTCACATTCTGTAACTGATGTATAGCATCATTAAAGGAACTCGGAAACAGGGATACGATTGTTTTCTTTTATCATACATAGCTTTCCGAACTGAAATAATGTATTTCATTTCGAAATTACAACTTACACTATTCATTAGTTCTTTTCTAATAATTTTAATAGGTTGTGTTGAAATTCCATCTTCTGCTTGTCTTTTACAATTTTCTCGCAAAATGTATCTTTCTATTTTCACTTCAGAATTAGATTCATCCGTATGTTCACCAATAATATTTACAATAGAAGTTTTATGCGCATCAGTAACTATGCTTGGGTAACACGTTTTAATTGTACAAAGCCATTTATGCATTCCGTCTTTACTTGTTCTTACATGCCTATACTTATTAAAATTTAAAAGAACTAACTGTTTTCCTTTTTCGGATTGAATAAGTTTAATTGTATTTTCCATATTACTAAATGTCGGTATTATCGATATACACACTCAAGACTCAACGCACTACAATCATGAACGATCGACTGAAAATCAGAAAAACGGAAAAGCGATATTTTGTTATATTTGATATCATTAACACGTTAAACACCAATGTCAATACGTCGTTGACATGCGGTAACCTGTCCGTTTTGTGACTGTGAAGCTGGCTGTTGCCGTACACATTTGAAATTTTGGTCGGCCATTCATTAGCGTATTGTTTATTAGGCAGAACAGTTGGTTTCGATTTTTCGTCATTTTTATATTTTATTTACAATTTATACTGTTATATGAAATAAAAATGAATAAAAGGTAAGTTTTATTTTAATTTTATATAAGTTCATACATTACTTTCACATTTGGATAGTTATATTATAATGTACCTAAATTGTTATTGTATTATTAGGTAATAACACAATAACAATTTTCATACAGAAGATATATATAATCATAATATTATATACAAATTTATATTTTATTCTAAAAAAAATTAATTTTTCCCAATTTTCGGAATTTATTTACAATAATAAATTATAATTATATACTATCGATAAATACTTAATGACTTTCTTTTGTCGTATAATTACGTAAAATGTAAAATATTATTCAACTTGAATATTTTTTTTTTTAAGAAAAATGTGCAACCCTGCAATTACCGACGAAGAATTATTACGTATGTTAGAAAATTCAGATGATGATTTCGGCTTAAGTTCTGGTACAGATTTAGGGGAAGGGGATTCTGGTGATGATGATGCCGATCCAGAATGGTCACTTCCAATAGTACAAGCCGCAGAGGATAATCAAATAATATCAGATGTACCAATTATTTCTCAATCAGGTTATATATGGACTAATAGACAACCTATAGTACCACTTATCCCTTTTTCAAAATCCAAAGGATTGAAGGTTTTTCCACAAGGAAATGAGCCGATTGATTATTTTAATCTATTATTCAACGACAATCTTTTCGAGTTGATAGTTAATGAAACCAATAAAAATGCAATTCAAGTTTTTTTATCTGGATCTGGAGGTTAAAGGTATAAAGGTAGATAGTAAAAGCGATGAAACTGATTAAACACAACGTACTTAATATTTAGATTTACAATTTACTTGATCCTCGTAATTAGATTGACAAAATATATATTCATAAAATAAGACACACATTTTGAAAATAAAACTAAAATAATATACCGGTATACAACTTGGCAATAACGCTTAAAATTTCGTACGCAATCGTGTAGTTAAGAATCAGGTAAAATCGTACGGAATTGTGTAGCTGAAAAAGGTATCGATAACGGGCGTACGCAATCGTGTTTTACCCGAGGTACATACATATTATATTCAGTATTCACGTTATGTCCGCACTTAAATGCCAATAATCGGAGAAATTTGCTATTCGTAATAGCGCAGATATCGTGTTAACTTATTACCGATAAGTTGTTATTTATAAAGTATATTCAACAATCAATATTTATACCACATAACCTACTCGCGGTTGTGCAGTTAGGTTTAAGAACATTGCCTAATGAATTTAGGCGTTTTGTATGATGCTTATAGAAGTATAGACTATATGGACTATATGGAACCTATAGCCATCTAGGAATCATGCATAATGATGGATTAATCATATTGCCAGTAACATAATATAGGATGTATATAAATATGAATCCCATATAAATATTATATTGATATTCTGTAAACTAATGAATATAGACGAGAAGAACATATTAAATCGTAATTTTAAACTCGTTAAATCATGTTAATATGCTCGTGGTAAGACAAATTTACTTGTTTTTATTTACATTTGATATACTATCGATGAATAGTGAACATTTTGATATTATAAAATTAAATATTAAAATCACGCTCATTGTAATAAACGTTCGCATTAACTATAACAAACGACCTTACGATGTTTAAAACTAGTGTGTTTTCTACTTTTATATTTGTCTGTAGAACTGTGGTAGATTGAGATTGTAATTATAGATTTATAGAGGCGCGAAATATATGTTATTTTCTTGCTTTTAATAATCGCTATTATACAACTCGATTTCAAAATCTCATATGTTTGATCGCGTGAAATTAAAATGGTATTAATATATTTAATACACTATAAACTGGCACACCGTATTATAAAATGATTTTAATTTTTACATAAAAAAATAATTTTGGTTCGTGAAGTTATACTATTAAGACCTGTACAGTTAATTAAACAACATTAAATGTGGTGAACATAACTTTAAATAATCACCTAGATAAATGTTTACATTTGGCGTGACCTACTGAAGATAAATCCACGCGTAACATGCTTATAGGTTTGATAGTTTAATAGTTATTGTTGAGTTAAATGGACTTATATATAGTTCGTAGTAGGTGTACATCACTTATTACGTCAGACCGTCAGAGCACATGTTAATGTTAGTAATTACTCTGCATAAGTATAAAACGATGAGCGCCTAGCCGGGTCGAGTCTGAAGTGATTACTTATAGGTACGAGTATATATAATGTACTATGCATATGCGTGACCCTGCAAGATAGCGGATATCAAGTCTTTTTTGACTCCGTAGTCCTTAAGTTATTGTACAAAGTTATATATGAAATCATAATAATGAATTATAATCGTACTTAGTAATGTATTTTGTAGTTTGTTGAATTTCATAAAACGCTTAGACAGTGCTGACAAAATCATGTTTAACCATTTGAGTTTCGCACAGTTTGATGTTATACATAGACCAGTGGCGTACTTGTGAAAATTTTTTTGGATGGGGGGGCATAAATTAATTGCAAATTTTTTTATGGTTATAATATAGTCTGAAACTTTATTATAAATTATTATTAAATACTTAAAAAAATGAATCATATAGTAAAATCTAAATTTCTTTTTTTACTGCCAACAAATAAATCAATAACTTCGTCAACTTAAACTATTCTGTGTCTATTAATATTAACATTATTTAAGCTGGACAATGAATTTGCATTATGGCATTAAAAATCTTTTCGGGGGGGGGGGGCAAATTCCCCTGTTGTCCCCCTCAGGTACGCCACTGACACTGTATTGTTCAATAATCACATGTTAGTTTTAATAATGTTATTTATATTTTATACTATTGTTTTTTATTGTTGTAGCAAACGAATATTGTTCCTGTTTTGCGTTATCTGCGCGTACATAACCGGTGGAGTTAACATGCCTTTTCTAGATAATCGGTCGGAGTTTGCAAATTACCTGCTTTTCATTGTCTATATAGTATATGAAACCGGTGGAATTTACATACGCCCCAGTTTGCACGTTCAATATTTTGAAAAAGTTATCTTTGTAGGAGCAAATATTATTTACATACGCCCATTCCACCACACCTCGCTGTGTCGTGTTTTGCACGTGGAATGTAGATATACGTAGGTAACAAAATATCAGTAACACACACGCATTTACCTATTATTACAATGTATTCGACTTTACATGACCTGACGCAGTAAAATATCAAATATTACACATATACAATAAACATAATATACATATACAAATAGTATATATATATAAGCACTAATTAATAAGCGTGTCTTTGTACCTACGTATATACATAGGCGCTATTTCAGTTTTTGTTTTGGAGGTGCTTTACATATTTAAACGAAAAAACAAACTCGTGCGAGGAGAATTATATTTACATGTATTACTAAAATGAAAAATATTTTTACTGAATTAAATAACAAAATTGAAGTTTCTATATTATATGAATTGTAACAGTCGATTTGAAATTACAAATTTATAATACTATTAATAAAGCTACGAAGTACGAGTATTGAGTATATTATTAATGTTCTGTGGTCTGTGAGTGTATTCGATATCTGTCTACTATATGGAAAATACACAAATAAATTGTTGTTTAAACTTTGGGAAATAATTTTTTTACACAACGTTTACTATTATTATACACCTAGTATTAGATAGATACTATATTATATAGATAGATATATTAGATAGATATTACTATACACCATTAGTATTAGATAATTAATGAAGGATTTCCTTGAATTAAAATAAAAATTTTAAATATAAATCCCGCCCCCTCCCCCCTTAGATTGCGACTAGGTGAATGTTACCTACATATATATATGGCACAAGCTAATAAGTGTTCTTACTCTACGACACGAGGTTTTCCTCAGTGTAGAGTAATTTCTAGTAATATTTCACACGTATGTATACTGTGTATACTTTTCTTGTACTAGAATAAAAAAGTTATTATTATTATATGCATGGGCTCGAAGCTAGAGACAAGTGCGATAAACAACATGGCTTATTCGTCATTTAAAAATTCCGTTGCGAATCCTTTTCGTACATCTTTGTTCTAAGATTCAAGGAAAGCACTAGTTGTTCTTGTGTCATACCATATGTAAGACTTGATGAGGGAAAAATGTTGACGACTGTTCAAATGATTTCCGTCTAATATCGATGTGCAATTTCAAATGGGTACACATATACGTTGTTCACGCGTGTCCAATAAATCGTATACCTAATATATGGGTAATTTTATTTATTGCGCACAATGGACGTCTGAATACAAGCACGGAAAATCGTAAACAATTATCCGCTCGACTCGGAGAATACGTAAATACTGTAATGCAATATACGACGATGCACCGCGTGTCAATGCATATTATTGTTATTATTATTATTAGGTACATAGACACTGTTATTGCACTCTCGTACAAGGCGCACGTGTAGTGCTCACGTCACATAACGATGATTATAATTATTATTACTGGAAGCGATGATGATTACTGCAGCGAAACCGCGGTACGTGCCATCTGCAATCGTATTTATGTACCTATCATATTAGTGCGGTTTAATTGAGTACACTAGCTGGTAATCAGCGGCGGGATGTGCACACGTATACGTCGCGTGTTGTGTGCAGTGTGCATATAGAGCACATTTCTTCAGCAAATGCATAGATCTATTAACTAGCTAGTTAATATAGGTGAATAGGTCTATGAAGCATGAGCAAGTGTGACATTATTATTCGCCGCAAATGGACCGGTCGGTTGTTTGTACAATAATGTATATAATATATTATATATATTATGTAGTATAATATGCGCACGAGTCGTACATAATATTATAGCTTTTTTTTTCTGTTTTAACCGAGAGACCGGGAGGGATTTGTTTTGCACATTACAGCTTCCCGCGGCCCCTCATCGTGACATAATATTATAGCTGGCCGCCGCGGTCCGGCCGAAGCGCGCGCACTACCATCGCACGATGAACACCTACATCGAATTTTATGTTTTCAAGCGAAACCTACAGTCAGCTTAATGCAGGTAAACACGCGCCTTTTCTACTTTGAACACTACGTATACCTGTTGGTATGCCAGTCGGAGAACTTGTGCGTTGTGATACAACCGCGGTGCGATGTCAATAGAGATGAGAGAAATCCGCTTTTAAATTTCATAAATCACAATATTATAATATTATATGTTACGACTGTTCCGACAGATCATTATTTTACGTCGTGATTCGTTCAAGCGCGACGGCGTCGCATACAAAAATCCGTTGGCGTGAGCTACACCATAGGCGGACATCGGTGGGTGCTTAGTGGGGCTTAGTCCCCCTCTAAATATTTTAATAGTCCCCCAAAATTGAAACTTTATTTGAAATGTTATTCGTTGTTTTTATAATAATTATAAAAACAATTATAATTATTATCAGTTTGCGTTGGATTAATATAGTCCCCCTAAAAATTCAACCAAATGTTCACCTATGGGCTACAAAATAGGATCGGTGAAAAACTCTCTGCAGTACAGTTTCAACTTTTTACCAACAAGGCGCATTGTACAAAAGTTATAATTCAATACTTGTACCTGGTTTAAGAGGAATTTTAAAGATACCTAACAGTGTATAGTTTGAGGCGTAATATTTGGCGTTTCGAAGTAGGGTAATGCTGAATGCTGATCACTGATCAGTTTCATACTACAAAAAAAAAAAAAAAAACCATGATGACTGCAAAATAATTATTAAAAAATAATAAAATTGCTCCATCCTCCCTGGCCCCTCGAATACGTCACTAAGCAAATAGATAAATTTAAATATTTACGGCTTATATAATCTTCATTACGTGTATGTAGTATATGTACGACCTATTTATTGGAAAATTCTAAACGGTATACGAGTACATATGGCCATACAACCAGCTATCTTCGCGTGACAGTTCTAGCGCTCATGTCTCCCCGCCGAACATAGTGAATATGTATCGTTTTGCAGAAGTCTTTATAACGAACAATAGAATAATATAACTAGCAGAGCTGGGAACAAGTATGAAATAATAACCAATTTAATAGCGTTCTGACCAATATAATAGTTGTACGATAATATTACACAGTTGGCTTTCGATCGTCACGCAATGAATTTCCAATTGTTTCCAGTTCAGTTTTCAAGTGCATCACTTTCAACACACCGATAATATGAATAGGATGTAATAATGTAACATGTAATATTCGTTCAATAGAATAAAAATCAATATCACTTTACTTATATTTATTACATATAAGTGACAGCAGGATGACACATATAAATGTCTATACACAATATACATACTCTATAATCCATATACCTACGTCAAAACGTCATAGACCATAATATTTTCTTTCGAGATCATTTATAGCTGAGATACTTGTACGAATTGTTTTTATAGCTATAAGCTCTTCCAATATTTTATTTTATTTCACTGTTATAACTTATTGGTCTACTGGTTGAAAAAATATTGGTGGTGACGTTTTTACGGATTGCCAAGCGTTAAGAAATACTCAATTATTATGAAGTAAGTATACACCACGTATAACCAACACCACTTTTATTTATGTATTGTTGTGTTTACATTATATATGTTGATGATATTGTTCTATATTATATCCTATTGTTTAACAAACGAAAACCGATTTCACAAGTAACAGGATATATTTTAAATATCCTTGCACCAAAATATTATTCTCAATATTCTGTAGAAAATCAGTCAAATAATTTGAGAAAAATTGTTTCAGACATTATTATTTTTTTCAGTATACATTGCAGTGGCGTCGAGTGTTGAGAATTTACTTAAGCATTAAACATCAAAGGTCTCACCCTCCTCCGAATTTTTTGTTTCCATCATTTTTGTAAATACCTAATAACAATTGGATGCTAATCAAAGCACTCATATAATAGGACATAAACTGTGTAATAATAATCATTTATCTTTATTTTGTAGCTGAACAAATATTTAAATTCATTTTTTGCCCTGATTCAATTGTAAATATGTAAGCTGTAACTGACCGTTTTTTATAAAAATATTTAATTGAGTGTTCGTTATTAATAATTATTCATATTACAAAAAAAAAAAAAACATAATAATTACCAAAATATATTATACCCTACTTCCCATACCTAAAAATCTACTATTACATCTGTCATAGGTAAACTATGTGATCATTGTCATCATGTTACATCGTTATAAATTAAAGTATTATGGTCAAAATTCCGATAACACTTCTTTCCAGTAGAGGATTATTATTTTTTTCCCAAGTTTCTTGAGAATATATTATACACGAATTACGCAATACTTACAGCATATTTGTGGGGAATACTTCTGTTAGTGTAATCGAGGACAGGAAAGTATAATAACTATAAATTAAAATCGAGTAAGGCGTACTCGATATTTAGTTGGTGTTTGGGCAGAAACTCATAATTCAATGAAATTACGGTGGACATTTTTTTCAAAATTCTACAATAAAGTTTTTATTTTAAAAATTAACTCGCATTTTTCAGTACCTATATACAAATAGAACGAATTGTCTAAGTTAATCCGCCTCGTGCCAAGAGCGTTTTTCGTGTTATTGTTTTTACTTTTTACGTGCTATACGCCTATACCTAAGAACATTTCTAATAAATTTCTATCCTACGTTAAGTTTAAAATAAAATTCAGCAGATAACAGGGGCTAAGATGAAGGGATAGATCACGGTAGACGTGACCTGAGGGGAAACAGTTTCATACATGGCCGACGGAACAATAATATCGTTTCGATGAACGATGACATCTCCTCGCGCCCCCGCTGTCGGCGCATTTCATAATGAATAATATTATGTTTATGTAGTTACCGGGACGTCGTATATTTAAAATATACAGGTACCTTTTATACTCATCCAGACCTGACGATGGAGATTTATAACTCGAACGTGGTTCGTTTTTGACGCATTTACGACGTTTTACACGCACACGACGGCTAGGTACGACATTTTACCAACAACACCGTTCGTGGTCGGTACAGGTATTATTATTATTCGAGTCATTCGCCATGAAAATAAAATATTATACCGCCGTATTCCACGTGCCCCCACCATTACGGTTTGTTCGAACGCATAACTAGTACATCATAATGTTATAATGTCATAATAATAAAATACCTATACATTCTGTGTATACGTTACGACGATTTATGTGCGCACGGTCTACAACCGCGCCGCGCCGCGCAGTACGTGTGTATAATTTGTAAAATTCACCGGAAGTAAGTATGTATGGAAGCCAACGAGAGAGAAATGTACACGAGAGTCCGCGTTACTACTTGTTCAATAATATTGAGCAATAGGTAATAATAATTTATTTAAAACCAACCGCGATATGCCGTCCTACAGTCCTACGTCGTACCCATGCATCATAGAGCTGCGCGTTGTGTTGCCGTGGCGGCAATACTACACTACTACTACCCATCGTGTGACGTGTATTGTATTGTGTAAAACAAAATATCGGAACAGTGTAATATCAAATTATTAGTACCGCTCGACGTATCGAACAAACCGAATTTCCGCGCTTCGATGACAACGGCGGCGCGCGCGACGACGGCCACGACGAAAACGGTTCGAACCGGTTCGCATTGCGGTTGCGCAACGGTCGAAATTTCCGAAAACGCGGACGGTTGTCATCGTCGTTAGCCATCGACCGCAGCCGACAGTTGTTGTCGGTCGGTGCGTGCGTGCGTTCTCGAAGTGCACCTGTTCCAATTTACCTATAATTGTTATCTTCGTCGTTGTCCTTGTCATTGTCATTAATTGTTGTTGTTGTTCTTGTGCAGGTTTTAAAGTTTTGTTTCGCCGCAGTTTTTAAAATTAAAATTTTTTGTATTTTCCTTTCCCCGTTCCCGTTCGGTATTTGTGTTCGCCGACCGTCCTGCGCGCGCGCGAACCGGACTGCCGACACGACAACGCTGCAGAAACAGGTGCGATTATGACCGAAGAGTTAGGAGTTTCGTCACTACTCTCGAGCGTACACACGCGCATTATCAGTCGTCGCGGACCTGCCTACATACATTAGTCCTTATTTAGCACTACTGGTCGTTCGAAGGCTTAAGCTAAAAGCTTTTCTGCCGTATTTTTTTTTTTTTCATTATATTCCTTTTTTTGTTTGTTTACGATTTGCGTCGCAAAATCACTGTCGTCGTCGTCGTCGTCTGCACAGTGTTCTTCCAACGATCAGTCTCGCCTCGCTGTCAACGATACGTTAGTACCTATTTTTTATACTCACATTCTGTTTTACAAGCGAGCATAACACTCTTATAAAAATTTGTGTATCTACTGGTCAAAATTAGCGACCCTGTAATCTAGATATGCCCATTGGTTTTGAGTTTTTTTTTTTTGAGAGAGAGAGAATTTTGTAGTTTACTAGATTTAAATTAAACTTGTGTTCAAGGGTTAAGTTGGTAAAAATTGTTAAATATGTCATAAGTATTTTAATTTGAACATTTTTGTTCTGTTTTCCATGCCTATTTGTTTCATTTATTGTCAATAAATTTTAATTTAAGACCCATTTTATGGAACCTGATTCTTATATTTAGTGACCTATAAGTACCTATAAAGAAACGTTTATTTAAACACTAAATCAAACATACGAGAAAATATAATAATATAATAATACATTCCATAAATAGGTCTGAATATACATACAGACAATATTTAAAAATGGGTCCATTTAAATTGATTAAGCCTTACGTGCTTTATAACTGAATATATTAATTATATAATGATTAATGTTCAATAGGATATGGTCATAACGTAGAATAAATTGAGATTAAATTGGGGTTTAAAATAAGGAATTAAATTTACTCACTAATGGTTACATAATTTAAAATGAATTAGTTTTTATTGAATATAAGTAATTTTTAAATAATTGTGTTTTATATTTTTTACTGTAAGTATTACAAATTTGTACAAACCATTTTAATTTTTTTCATTAAATCTTTTCCTATCAATTTAATAAATTATACATAAATATGTATCTATCTACATTTTAATATTTGAATATTTATGGCATCATGCTATTTTTTTGTTAATGAGAAGTATATTACCAGGACTCGGGACTTAATGCACTTAAAATCATAAAAATATTGCTTATACATATGCATAATAAAATATCATTATATAGGTACGCTTAAATATGTATTTATTTTTAAATGTATTTTGTATTAATCAATTTGTATACAAACTATATTAAAAATAGGGCCAAACTGTCTTTGGATTTTTAACATTCAGCATCTTCTTCTATACCTAGCAATTAAAATTAATTCAATTAATTTTCACACTGGAATATTTTGATATATTAAAAATTGATAATTATTATTTTATAATTCTAATTATATGTTTACTTGTGTTACACTGGATTATTAAATATTTTTCGATGTTCTCAATTTTTAAAGATTTTCTTATATTTGTTAGTAAAGTATTATTGGCGGAAAATGACCTTTCTACTTTTACTGATATGATTGAGACATATTAATTCAATTTGCCATAGGTGTCTTTAATATTCAAAATAATATTGTTTTCAGAGATAAAAAAAAAATGGGTCCCCTGAATGAAATATGGAGTGTAGGGACACTTTTGATTATCGTCTTATGGGTTTTATTGTAAACTGTACCTACATATTTGTTTTTGAAATATCATACTTATAATGAGTCAAAAATGAAAATTTTACATTAATCTTTTTTATGTTTCTTATTAATCTGTAATGATATTAATAAAAAATAGGTATAAAACATATGGTTTTATCATTGAAAACAAATTAATCTTTACAATATGCATGTGAAGAAAAAAAACCTAAAATATGCAAAAATGTGCAGTAAAAATTTTAAAATTTTAAATCCATACATCCAAAAATATTTATGTATCTTATCCCATTTCTCCTATCTACTTTCCGGACAAATATGCAAATGAATAAAATCTCAAGCCATGTATATTACTATAATAATATATTTGTTTAATGTATAAATAAAAGTATAATATCTTCTTTATGTTTAAATAAAGTAAAAAACGTAGGACATTTTAAGTCTCTTTTTTTCAAAATCTATATTAAAGTTTTAAAGAAAATTTTCTGGTAGTTAACTACTTTAATTTCCTTCTCGAAATAAACCTTTTTAAGTTTAATAATTTAACTACCTTAAAAAGGAGTTGCAACAATAAAATTATATTCCTAATGAACTTGTAATGTTTTATTCGCTGATGGTAATTCAATTATATCTGTGCTAAATTAAATATGAAAATAATATATCTTCATATTTTTTTATTTGAAATTTGATATTTAGCATAATATATTAGCTCAATCTGTTTATTGTCAATGAATTGGTGATATAGTGTGACAGCTAAATTAAAAAAAATATATATTTTTAAATGTGATGTTTGATGAAGTAATATGTATGTTACATATATTTTTATCTGTATATTATGATAAACTATATAATACTTTTTTAATGTGAGTAATTCAACTAATTCAACTATTTCAACTTTATTTAAAATATTTTAAATGTATATTTTCGTAAATACTTTATATTCTATAATTATTATTATATAATTATATTATTATACTTTATATTATATTATATTATATAAATACTTTATATGTATCTAGTCAGTATTTTACATATTCAAAGTGCCTATAACAATATTTTCAGTTTTTTTTCTAAATTTCTTTAAAATAAGTGGATATTTGAAATAAATCAAAATGTTTTAAGAATATGTATGATGTGTCAAATTTATTTAATTAAAAAAAAAATTAATCAAGCAAAAATTAATTAAATATTTAATTATTTTTAGAAATTTCTATTTACAAACAAGTATATAGTTATAATATACTAGTTGTATACTTGTATTTTTCATCTTATTTAAAATAGTTACACATTGGTAAAAATACATAAATAAACATATTGAATTAGTTTAATGACCCCTAAATAAGTCATATTGTTAATTATTAACATTAAAAATATGCAATACCTATTACCAAAAAAAGTTAATTATTTATTTCAGATTATGCTACATTACCTACAAATTAATACTTTAGTATTATTACCAACAAATATTATTAGAAACAAACATAATAATATTACTATGTCCAGTTGATAATGACCATTTGATACAATGGAGAACATACTATCGCCTCTGAATCAACCTAGTAAGCTAATTCGACCACCAACATTGAAACGTGGCCGATCTGGTGATTCGCAAGGTGGCAAAGTAAGATATAAATTACACATCTATTTGAGAATAATTTTTATAAATGAACAATGTTTTGAATTAAATCTTTTAGATCAAACTTGAAAGAGTTATTGGTTTGACTGTATCAACAAATTCATCCTTGGATGTTGATAGTAATACTGGAACTATTGCTTATCCAGCTGGGTAAGATATTTATTACTTTATTCATTTAAAACAATGTGATAACATTATTAATAGATTCTAAATGTACTAAAACTTACGAATAACAAATTCTGAATACTTTAAATTTATAATCTTTGGAGACAATTTTGAAATACCATAATTATTAAATCATTGAAACTGGTTTTTATGAATTAAAAAATATTAGATTCTGAACGGAGTTATGGAATCTATTGGTTTTACAATGATGTATGTTTTTTTTTTATTTATTATCTTACGACACCTTTTTTGGCAGTAAAAATGCTTCGATTTTCTTGAACAGCAACTTTTCTGAAAGGAAAGTGAATGTAGATGGTACTTGTGCAAGTTAAAAATCACACTTTTTCAATACTCTTTGAAAGCGTCAAAAAAAAAAACGATAAAAAAATTACGAAAAAACGAGAAATTTTACGCAAAACCACGTTTTGACAAACTCCTTTTTTTAAAAAAAGCTCTAACTCAAAAACAAAAAACCCAATACACTTAATATTTTCACCAAACATTTAAATTAACATTTTCTATTCTTGGTAACGTTTTCGAATATTTTGAAATTTGTCGACTTATTTATAGACAATTTAAATTTTCGATTTTTCTAAGTTTTCTTTTTGAAATACCGATAAAAAATATTTGGCTGTTCAAAAATTTTTGAAAATTGAATACAAGGTTTATAATAAGTAATAATTATTGTAATTAGAATAAATTGAAAATTGTTCCACACAAATTTTTTTTATAAGCTCATAAATTCCAAATTTGTATGAAATTTGTCGAAATCGCGATAATTTGTATGTTATTTTGTTGTAAAAAATTCATAAAAATTTTCTATTTATACTTAAGGTTCAAAATTTTAACACAATGTTATCCGTAAGTTACTCTTCAAGTAACTATTAATAAATTTCTACCGAACTTAAAGAAAAAAATTTTATGAACGTTTGAAATTAAAATTTTTACGAATTTGCATAAAATAACGATTTTTCCTCAATCGATTTTAAATATTTGTTATAATTCATAAAGTATAAGTCGCAGTAACTTGACATTTTTACCAGCTGTTAAAATTGGCATTTCCTTTAAGTCAAATCTTTTTCAAATTATTTTATTGATTTTTAAGTTACTTATAGGCATTTGAAATATTCGATTTTTTTACATTTTTTTTTTTTTTTTATAACTGTCGATAAAAAAAATTGGCTCCTACAAAATACTTGAAAATTTAATAGAATATTTTCCACACAAGTTTTTTTTATCGTCATTTCAAAATTATTCAAACCCAGAGGCCTAATTTCTTGTATAAGCGTTTGAAAATCAGATATTGACATAATATTTCAATTTAAATATAACCTATATTAAATACCTATACTAAATATTACCTATATTATATACCTATTCTAGACTATCATTTTCATTCAGAATTGTTATTCGTATACAATAATCATTGCATTCAAATTTAACAAATCTATTATAATGACCTATCCTATGAACGAGGTGCACTCCATCCCTTACTGTACAGCAGAGCGAGCCCCATCCGGTTTTTACAATTTAATTTTGCATACTTTTTAGTGCATAGTTAGGTAACTTAAAGGCATATTTAAGTACTAAGTAAGAACTATTATAGTACTAAACTCCCAAGCCAAAACAGTTTTGTTTTAAATAAATTGAAACCTGATGACAATAATCGAAAATATTTAAATCTTTATTTGAACCAATTATTTTGGAATTATAGAAGCGTATACATCTATTATTAGTTTTTATTACATTTTAAATATATTCCTTTATTAGTTTATAGTTCTATAAATTGCTTTTATTATTTTTCTGTTCATTTTTTTGTAGATGTACTGTTGTATTCCATAATCCAGTTTTGGGTTCAGAAACACACTTATCAAATGTTTGTAGAAAGTCTATCACATGTTTAAATTTTTCATCTGATGGCCGATATCTAAGTACTGGAGAATGTGGCCATCAATCAAATGTAAGAGTTTGGGATATGACAGATTTTACCCAAATAGCTGAATTCCCGGGTCATAAGTATGGGATAAATTGTGTGGTAAGTTTAACATCTTATTTAATGTTATATTTTTGCAGTATATTTATGTAATATTTTTTTTACTTTTAGGCATTTTCTCCCAATCAGAAATATTTAGTATCTGTAGGATCACAACATGACATGATAGTAAATGTCTGGGAATGGAAATCTAATTTAAAATACGCATCTAATAAAGTTTCTGCTAAAATTAAAGCTATTGCATTCTCAGATAATGGTAATTTCATAACTATTGGCAACAGACATGTCAAATTTTGGTATTTACAATCTTCCAGATCAGTTGCCGTAAGTTATTATTATTTTAACTCTTTAATTAGTTTTAAATTGTAACTATGTTTTTATTGTTAATTATTTTAGTATAAAGAACCAGTACCATTAATGGGTCGGTCAGCTATTCTTGGAGAACAAAGAAATAATGATTTTATTGATGTTTGTTGTGGACATGGAGAACTTAAAGATTACACTTATGCAATTACCAAATCTGGATTATTGTGTGAATTTAATAATCGTAGATTATTAGATAGATGGGTTGAATTAAAAGTAATTTGAAATTTAACTCCTAATTGGATCTTATTAAATTTTCTTCTCAACTACAATATTTTATTCAATTTATTTATTAGACTACTAGTGCTAATTGTATGGCTATTGGTAAACAATTAATATTTGTTGGATGTGCTGAAGGTATTGTAAGATGTTTTAACCCAGGAACTCTTCAATTTGTCACTACATTACCTCGAACTCATTATTTGGGTGTTGATGTTGCTCAAGGGCATGACATAAGGTAATCATTAAATTTAATATTTCTGATATATATTATGTACTAATTGAATTGAATTAATATTTATTTAGTCATATGGCAAATATTCCTACAAATGCCAAATATCCTGATGCAATAGCTCTTGCTTATGATGAAATTAGTATGAAGCTCACATGTGTTTATAATGATCACAGTTTATATGTTTGGGATGTCAAGGATATTAAAAGGGTTTGTTAATTTAATTATATTTTTTGTATTAGTTTCAAACTAAAGATTTATTCAATTAGGTGGGAAAGTCCAATTCATTTCTGTTTCATTCTGCATGTATCTGGGGTGTAGAAATGTATCCTACATTAGAGCAAGATTTACAAATACCAAAGAATTCATTTATAACATGCTCAAGTGATGATACTATTAGAGTGTGGAACCTTGACAGAATAGAATGTGACAAAAAATCTTTATATCAAAAAAATATTTACAGCAATGTAAGTAAAAATATATTTTAATTATTGTAATATGATTTTTAATATCAATACTACTTGGATTTTTAGGAACTTCTTAAAATAATTTACATAGATCCACAACTAAATTTTATCAAAAATACAGAGTTAAATTTAGTTGACAAAAGTGATTCATCATCATATGATGGTCGAAATGGTGTTCGGGCTATACGAATTAGTCCTGATGGTGTACATCTTGCCTCTGGTGACCGTTCTGGTAATATTAGGTAAATAACACATTATTTTGTATATTGTACATAATAATTTAATTATTATAAAAACGGATAGCTTTCGAAATCAAATACATATTTAAATTTTTTTTGTGAATTGTATAGGGTTCATGATTTAAAGACTTTACGGGAAGTTTGTTTAATTGAGGCGCATGATGCAGAAGTTTTGTATTTAGATTACACTAAGTTCAATGATAAAACCAAATTATTTGCTTCAGCTTCAAGAGATAGACTCATACACGTGTTTAATGTTAATAAAGTAAGTTTTAATAAGAAATAGTGTAAATTGTCTTTTTAAAGTTGTATACAATGTTTTTTCGTAAATTACAATTTACTTTATTAAAAAAGAGTCTAATAATGAACATTCTTAGGGATATGATTTTACGCAAACATTGGATGATCATTCGTCATCTATAACTGCTGTTCGCTTTATAAGCTCTCAGAATAAACTTCAAATGGTTTCTTGTGGAGCAGACAAATCAATTATATTTCGAAATTACAATGAGGTTAATACTAATATTATAATAATAATATATATGTATATAAAATATTGTTTAGTGAAAATATTTACCCTTTATTAATTATTTTAATTTATGTTGGCTATTAAGAATCAAGGGGGTTTTGTACATGATCATTATGTATCTGGAAGAACAACATTCTATGATATGGAAGTAGACCCTAGACAGAAACATATAATGACTGCATGTCAGGATCGAAATATTAGAGTCTATAATACAACATCAGGAAAACATACCAAGACATTTAAAGGATCTGTTGGAGATGAAGGCTCTCTTATTAAGGTAATCATCAATTTTTTCTTTGATGTATTAAAGGAATGTATTACTGAATTACTTCAATGTTTTTCTTTAACAGGTAGTAATTGATAAAAGTGGGTCTTTCATTGCTACCAGCTGCACCGATAAAACTTTATGTGTGTATGATTATGTTGGTGGAGAATGTTTAGCTACTATGTATGGTCATTCTGAATTAGTTACTGGATTAAGATTTACCAATGATAGTAAACATTTAATATCAGCAAGTGGAGATGGTTGTATATTTGTTTGGCGTATGCCATCAGATATGGTTAAACATGCTTATTCCAATAAAAAACAAAAAACTCCAACTGAAAGGTATTTATTAGTTTATAAAATATTCATATTTAATTAATATCACTTTAACAATAAGGAGAAATTAAGAAAAAAGAGTAGATTTTGCATTTTTTAAAGTTTTTTTATAAAAGAAAATATTCACTTAAATGTTTATATAAAATAATACTATAATAGTAAACTTGCCCTATTTTGATATTATACTTTATTTTTTTGTCATATTTTTTTCAGAACTGTCTCTACTGCAAATATTGAAATTGATAATTTATTACATGTAGATAAAATAGTTGAAGAACATGAGAATAATAAATTTAGTATTCCTGCGTAAGTGACACAATTTTCATTGTAACTAATTTAGTTTTATATATGATTTTAATTATATATAGTATATACATATTTACACTTATTATAGAGATGGGCAGTTACCATTATGGGCTAAAAACCAAGTATCAGATGATATCTCTAGCAATACATTAATAAGTGCACCTCACAACCAAATAAATGCTCCTAAAGGACAATGGGCTCAACGGGCAACTAGTTCGTCAGAACCTAGTAGCATATTACAATTGCCTATCAATAAAGATGATTCTGATTGTTTTAAAGATGACAGTTCTGTAGACAGTGGTACTGAAACTAGTAGATCAATTTACCCTGAAAGCCATAAAGAATCTTTAATAGTTCCAAAAAAGGTAAATAACATTTTTATGTATTTCCTGGGAAAGGTTTATATTCACACAATTCAATTATTCTCAAATATATAACAATTTTTTCCAGACATTGCGCATACCTCCTGTATTTGTGTCTCATGAGTTTGATGAACATTCAGTTCCTCATGTAAGTATAATACATAGATTTTTTTTAGTATTAACCATATTTATTTGGTATGAATAACTTTTAGTCGACATCTGAAAAAATAAATTCTCAAAATATGTCCGATATTCAGCGTATTCGGAATTTAACGGACGATAGTTCATTAGGCAGCTTTAAAAATGAGGTAATTACTGTTATCATCTATTATTCTATATAAACTAATATTTTTTAATTCAGGAATTGGAAAGTAATGATCATGATGGTGATATTGAAGATTCTGAAAGTGAATGGATAGGCAATGAAAAACTTAAAAACGTTGTTCTGTATTATCCGTCTAATACTGATGATTTTGTCAAGTAAATTCCATAATTAATTAAATAATTAATTTATAATCATTTGATTGATAAAATGACAAATTGTTATATTTAGTGACTACACAATCACCAAGTTAGATTCAGATGCTCTAAGAATGTCTCAAAGAAAAGCTAAAACTGTGAAACATAAAGATCGTTTAACATCTGGACTCTCTGATTTATCCAGTCATTCTATGTCTGGTAGCCAATGTAGTGACGATGACGATGATGAACACTCAAATCCTAGTGTTGATAACTCGGACAAAAATTCAACTCTCTTATCAACTAGGTAATGGTTTCATTTTTTTTATTATAAGTTTAATTACGTTAGTAGTACAATGTTTTTTTTTTTTTTTTGTTATAGTAATGAAAGATTAGATATAATTGATAAACGTGAACAGTTCTTAAAAAATACATTCGAATCACTAGGAGGAAGTGAACCAGATTTCGAAGTTAATAAATACAGTCTTCCAAGTAAGTTAAATTTAAAGAAGTTTGAAGGTAGCGTTTTTTTATATTCGTATTCCATGGATCTTTATAGCTAAAAGAAGTATATCTTCAAAGTATAAAGGAATTAATAATGGCTCTACTATACAACAAAATACAGCTATTGAAGCTCAAAGTAAAAGAGAAGAACTTCAACAGAGGATTGAAGAAACTAGAAGAACCTTACAAAATGTTCGTTATTTTAATTAATACCTACCTAAATGTATAAATTAATTATAAATGTATTAAATTCCATCATATAATTACAGTTGGGAAATAGTTCAAATTTAAAAACTAGTCAAAGTATATGTGATTTAAGCAAGGGCTATGGAAAATCTAAATTACCAGTTCGAAATCATTTATTAGGTATAAAAAATAATAATAAACTTGATTGTTTTTATAATGAAATTCTTGTATTATATTGCTTTTTTTATGTAGTTGATAAACAATCAAATGAAACTGGAACAATTCGTAGGGTATGTTCTTTAGTTGATTTGTCCACAACTACTCCGATAAAAGATGGTCAACCATATGTATCATTTAATGGTGGTGGTGAGTATAATGTCTTATTTTAGAGTTGAATATATAATATTATAATAAATAAAGTCATAATTTTTTTTGTTTAGGTGTAGATAATTCAAAATCAATGACTAAAAGCTTATCGAAAAAAATTCCCGTTAGCAATATGCATAGAAGTAGTTCAGTCAATGTATTAAATCAAGTATGTAAATAAATAATTATATATGTACATATCATAAAGCTATAAATACTGTGCTTTTTATTACTAGAGTGATTCTGAGAGTGATGCCAGCCAATCTACGAATGGAGGAATTAAAAATGCAACAACTGTTAGAGTTATGAGACCGACAATATCTTCCCAAAATAAAATAATCATAAATAAATCAAATCTTTTACGGAGGAGGAGCACAAATGCTACACAATCTACAAGTAAAGGATTTTTATTATAATATCCACACATCATCAATATATTATTAAAAATGTATTTTCAGCTGCTCTTAATACCATTGGACATAATGAAGATTCGAGTTCAGAAGAATTTTTCACATCTTTACATTATAAATCTAATCAAACATTACAATCAAGATTAAATCCAGTTGATAAACCAAGGTAAGCAATTTGTAAGATATTCATTATACTTATAAAATAATTATTTAGTTAATAATATTTCAACTAACCATTTTAGGCGAAACACATCTTCTTTGACACGAAGTGTTAGCGAAATGAATTTGAAAAGTCCAACTAGTAAACCATTTGAAAAGTCAAGAAATCGTACCAATGATTTAAATATTAAATCAAAAAATGGTGGAACGATTGGTCAACAAAAAAATTTAAAAAGTAAATTATAAAATGATCTATATTTGCATAAAATTATACTTATTTCATTTTAGATTATTTATCTTTGATGGCCGATCAACTATTCACAACCACTGACAAAATTTTGGAACATACAAACTGTGTTAATATCAATAATAAGCGTCTAACAAAAGGGGATTTAAATGATGTCGTGAACAAATTAGAACAAATTGTTGACAATGGAGGTATTTTTGCTCATCAAAATTCAAGAGTTGCACTTAATAACACTCAACAATACTTAGATGTTCTGATCGATCTAATAAAAAAACGTTTATCACTCGAACACGTTTAAATCAATATTATCAAAAAAATTTTATTGTTTCCGTTTATTAATCCATAGTTTTAAAAGTTATGATAGTTTTACATATCAATTTATATTCTAACATAATGTCTTTGCAATCCCTAAACAAATTTTCTAGTAGTGTAATTATTGTGATAGAATGTGTTTAATATAATTTTACAAAATTATTTTTTGCATCGTATGAAGATGAAATCAAGGCTATTATAATAATTGTTTTAAAATCTTTTTTTTGTTTGTCTAAATTACGAAATAAGACTATTAACATTCTAATGAATTATTTTTCTAATCAACTAAAAACTTGATCATTGGTTTAGTAAAATTAGTTTTTATTTGTCTTCTTTGAAATATTGGAATATTTTACCAAAGAAAAACATTGAAATATTTTCCATATTTTATTATTGTTTGACTAGTTTTATTAGTTCAGTTCCTGATTTTTTCTTTATATTTTCTTGGATAACAGGGTTACACATTTTTAATTATTCAAATCCAAGTCAATTCAAATGTTACTGGATGATAGCTAAGTTGTATTAATTAGATACGATCAAATTGTATATCCATATAAAATTATATCTTGAAACTTGAAATTAAATCTAACTTTTCGGACTAATAGACTAATTTATATAGATATACATGAGGTGTCTTGAAAATTTACTAATTTAAAATTGCAGAGTAATGACATTTACATTACAGTTTTTGTGGACCCTTTTGTGTGTAATGATTTATAATACCGTAATAATAGATTTTATGTAATAGAATAATATAGTTATATTGTTGTTAAATAATTTAAAGTATACGTTAGAATATTCTTACTAAAACTATATTCTTATAGTCTTGTTACCCTTTTTTCCCCAGAATTATTGTTATTTAGATAATTAGTTTAATTGTTTTATACTTTTTTTCAATTCTAATCCAAAATGGTTTAATGTGTTACAATGTGCCTTTATTATAATATACTACTAGTCATGTTAAGTAATAAGGTTTAGTTGTGATAGTTAATGAAATACTAGCAAGTACTTAATCTTCCATAATGTATTATTAAATAGAAAATAGATGGTTAATCATTCCATATTTTCTATAGAAATAACTTTTATAGTGTATTTTACCGAATCCGTCCAAATACCTATTGTTTAAATTAATAAATGTCGCTCAGTATTTTTTGCATCTTGACTGACCTTATTATATTCAACGAGTATTAATAATATTTATTTATTACTGTGTATACCTACCCATAAAATATATAAATATTTGTAAGTCTATTTTGGTTATGTAATATTGTATTTATCTTTTATTATATTATATTATTGTATTTATTTAATATTTCCTTAATGTTTTTCGTTTTTATACTTGTATTAATTTCATAATTTAACTTGATGATTTTGCTTTATAAATATATTACATTATTTCACGTTATTAAATTTTATAATATTGCAATTCATTTTATTCTTGTTCACAAGATATAATAATTTCATGTTATATAATTGTAATATTTATTATTAAAATGATCAATATTCTCTTACTGTTAATATATCATTTTAAACTGGATTAATTTCTATACGTTATTACAAAATTAATCCTTTTTTATAATAATTCAAAAAAAGTTTTAAAAAAATTTGTAGTTTTTAACAAATGGTTACTAAAAAAATTAAAAAAAAAAATTTTTTATTTAAAACATAATTTGTATTTTTCTTGCATGTTATGTATTGTTATACTTGTATTATGCAATCGTTATCATATCCCTACAATGTGTTGTAATTCAATGAGAAGAAATTTGATTTTTACGTATTGTATAATTTAAATAACATATCATGTTTGATATAAATTCTTATATGATATAAAGAGGTACTCAGATATTTATAGTGAATAGTCCAGTCCATTTCCACCAAAAAATATTTGCATCAGCTATTGGTCATTTGAAAAATTGTATTTTTTTTTTTTAAGCTAGGGAGATTTTGGCATCGTGGCCATTATATCTCAACGATTATTTTTATGAAGACTTAATTACGTGTTATAGTTTGGGAGGGGGTGGTAGCGGCATCTTCTCACTGGACGGCTGTGCCACCCGGATTCGAACCAGTGACCGTACGATTACACACAGCCGCCTTATGCCGCTAGGCTATGATAGTACTTCAACAATTGTATTTATAATTTTGAAATGTTAAGCTATGAATCAAATACATAGATATACTTGTAATTTCGGAGAAGCCTCATTAATAATTATTGCACAAATACTAGGGTCTACCATATTGTATTAAAAAAATCTTTTAGTAGGTACACAAGCGTCTGGTTACGACTTTGTTAACACTTGATTGTTTTGTTTCGAATTACATAATTACAAACATTTTAAAATTATTTATTCATAAGCCTATTGAACAATTATGTTTGTTGCATACTTCGTAAAATTCCGCGTAAACAATGAATACAATAATCCTTAATGAATTTGTAATTGGTTTTTGATTGTAAGTTGAAACTCAGAAAGTGAAGACGATGCAAGATCTTTCAAGTAACCAACCTGATTAAAAACGCAGTCTGCTGAAAACGATGAACCAGAAACATAAAAGCAAAATGCCCAAACCCATGGCTTAATAATTTTCAAAATTATTCGTTAGTTTTCGCTTTACCACCAAATCACATGGAACTATTAACTAATGTTTCTCAAACTCCATATTCACAGGAGAATCCCGATTCCTTCCCGAAATGAACAGTTTATTAGAAAAAATTTCGTAAATTTACAAATAAATTGTATTAGTAAAATATAACTCGATTCCGCTGATATAGCATCGATTCCACCAGTATACGAGGCAATTACGAAATAACCCATCGGTTAATAATTATTAATTGTACTTATCATTTTTAAACCGAAATCCATTTACTATTTGCAACATATAATTATTGATTATAAATACTATTAATAATATTTATAATCAATGATATAACAACAGTTTTATTATATCGATATATAGCATTACAAATACGTCATATAACCTACATACTATTATATAGTTTTATCTAAATTCTGAAGTACAGAGTACAGATGCCTTGTATATTTCTGATTTTCTTGTAGCTAAGAATAACTCGGAGATTTGCCGATGATAAATCGCACAGTAAGTTGTTGTTTAATTGAATTCATTCAATTGAATTATATTTTTATAACAATGCTGAAAAAATATATTTAGGAGCTAATGAATTTTAAGATGATAAATTAACAACATCCTACTAAAATTTAAAAAGTAAAAATGCGTATAGCGCTCAGAACGATAAGCTGTTTGGGATATGATTCATTAACGTGATCATACGTCCCGCTTTGGGCGGGACAGTCCCGATTTCGAGCTAAGTGTCCCACTGTCCCCAAAGAATGTAAAAATGTCCCGCTTTGAGAAAAGTCAACTTGTGGTAGGTATTTATTGATCACAAATCACAATCATACATTTATATACATTTATTCTAATAAAAAAAAAAAAAAAATGCTATTTTACGCAAAATAATATGGTTTTCTAATTAAAATGTACCTACAGGAAAAAAATTATGGTCACGTTAGCGTATGATCCGGTCCACCTCTTCGTGGTACGCCGCGGGGTAACGCTAAACGGTCTGAATAAACAATACGTTAACACCGCAGTGACTTCAACAAAATATAATAAATTAATATTGTTATTGGTATCATTATTTAGGTAGGTAATTTTAAATATTTTAGTGCCAATTATAATTTAAATATTACCCATTTTAATGTTTTCTCAAATAATTCAAGGTTTAATTTAAACTGAAATGAAGTTAAAATCTAATTAAAATTAATATGAACATAAATAGCTGCTTAAATTGAAGATATTTAACAATAACCAATACGATTACGAAAAAAATCAAAAAACCGTACGATTTTACAATTTGCTGTGTTTTTTGGAAATATAAAATGCTCTCATTTATTCAAAATTCAACCGATTTCAAATTTTTTTTTCTCTTAGTAATTCATAAGTAATTCTACAATGTGGTTATTTCGGAAATTTTTATCAATTTTGAGTTTTAGATTTTTTTAATCATGGTAAAAGATGGGCTGTAAGTCACATATTATGTTAAAAAAACGGAACTTCAATATCTGCATTATATTAGGAGTAATAACTACTGACTTTTTAATTAATTAACATACTGTATAAAATAATTGTACTTTATATAGTGATTTATAAATAAATTGAACTTAATACGGTATTACGCGTTATTGTACGTGGTACGGCATTATTTTTGGTTCATATTGTACTTATATAAATATAATCACAGATATTTTATTTCAAGCACAATCGATTAGCTTCCCATCTATGGAACCCAACGTCTGGAACCTATTAGTTCTAAGCTTGTTCGCATCACGTCGCGCGCACGATTAAATCATCCACTTATCCACTATAATAAATAATGATACCTAGTACTTCGTGTAGTGATCTGAAACCGCGTTAGGTACCTGATACCTGAATCGTTCACGCGTTGAAGTGCGCACTGGCGAAGGTGTTTTTTAATATACCCCTAGTCGGAATGGTTGAAAATGGTCCAATTAGTTGTATTACGATCTATGGTACACGGGTACACGTTTCGTTGATATTAATTGTTTTAATCAACTGTATTGTGAAGTTATTTTCTCACAATCACAATAGGTGGTGGTGTACTTGTATCAATTAAATACATACAACCGCAACAACATAAAATATTCAATCTTGAAACGTATTAGTGTATTACTGGAGGGGCGTGGCCGCGTGGGTTGTGGACTGTGTTGTAAAAAATACTTTTAAAAAGTTTCCAAGATACTACTCAAATACTTAAACTATAATAAAGTATTTCAAGTACTACTCAAGTACCTTAAAATTTAAAGTATTTTAAATACTACTGAAATACTTTAAAAAAGTATTTAGAATATTTTTATTTTTCAAATATCATTTTGTTTTTTGAGTTTTAATAACGCATAATATTTATATTAGACCATTAATATACAGACATTTCTACTCATAAAAAAAAGTAACCCACAAGTTAATAACAAATCGAAAGGGACAATACATTAATTTCTCTACCTTCTGCATAATGTATTAATATAAAGTAGATTTATTTTTGCCATTGATATTATAAAGAAATTATAATATGAAAATAAATTTTTCTTTATAAAGAAAAATCCTTGTTTGTTCCACAAACCTTCTTTACCTAGATAATGATAAAAATTGTAATAAATTGGAGTGAATAATACAAACTTAATTGTTCGGAGTATATAGCAAAAGTACTCAATATAAATTAGTAGTCGTCAATACGAAAACAAGTATTTAAAATACCATCGAAAGGGACAATACATTAATTTCTCTACCTTCTACATAATGTATTAATATAAAGTAGATTTATTTTTGCCATTGATATTATAAAGAAATTATAATATGAAAATAAATATTTCTTTATAAAGAAAAATCCTTGTTTGTTCCACAAACCTTCTTTACCTAGATAATGATAAAAATTGTAATAAATTGGAGTGAATAATACAAACTTAATTGTTCGGAGTATATAGCAAAAGTACTCAATATAAATTAGTAGTCGTCAATACGAAAACAAGTATTTAAAATACCATCGAAAATACTTATAACGCTGATAATATTTAAAAAAGTATATGAATACGTCTACTCAAATGCTTTTATTCAAATACTTTACAACACTGGTTGTGGCTGTTTTTACGAAAGAGATGGTGGCGAGTACTGAAATATAATAATATTTTATGCATTATTGTTCATTGATGTTCACCACGTCACAATTTGATTACCTACTTGGATTAGTCTCTTAAAACATCTCACCGGAACAACCGAAATTATATTAGGTATAGGTACTCATAGTTGAATAAAACATAAGTTAAAAGTTAAAATCAACAGTCGTATGCAGCAGTATAATTTACTATCAAGTTTATGCATGCGTAGGCAATTAGGTTATCTCGGTCAAAGAATTTTTTTGTCCAATTAGGATTTTTTTTTTTCTTTTACGGACCATCTATTATGATATTGTAGTGTAATTGTTTGAAAACGTCGGCGATGGGGTTATCGCGGGATTTTTCTCGAGAAAGACATAATAATATCATAATGTTAACACTGTGATTAATATACGAATCTATGTGTAGCGCAGCATCTAAAGTTTATGGACAGCCGTGTGTTTTACATGTTGGACTGGTCCGCTGCTCTTGCTTTAACTAGCCGCTGCCGGTGCAGAATTGATCTAAAATACCAAAATAATTAAGGTGTATATACCAGCGATAACGGCTATTTATAATGAAGGTCTGTTGAAACGAAACGTCAAATGAGATGGTATAAACTTCCGTTTATATCATCATGATCATACAATTTATTATTGTCAATTCTTCGGGCAATAGATATGACATTTTCATAGTTAGAATTGTTACCAAGTGTATGTTGTAATGTATATGAGACGGCAATGAAAATAATTGGTCGAATCCATAAGTAATAACATCGCAAACGTAATGTTAATATTATGTATTATAGCTACACTCGTGCGCGATACGTATATATATATATTGTCAAAAATATAACCGAGTAACTATAGTGCTACAATGTCACAATGATCTGAAACAAATTACTATATTTTGATCCAAAAAACTTTATTAAAATGACCTAAAAAAATGTCGAAAAAAGCGTTTTTCAGGATCTTTCAACTGTAAAAATAACATCATTTTATGGTTATTAAATAGAAATGTTGAATCGAATACAATATGTACAATAAAAAGCAAATACCAATTATTTAGATAATTGATAAACATGAAAAATAAACACTTATTCTAGTAAACATTCATTTTTTTCTAACTTCTAGTTACTCTCAGTTTCATCTTTATTATTATCATTATTATTATTATTATTATTATTATGATTATTATTATTATTATTATTTATTTATTTACGGGTAACTTCCAATTACATAAAGATTATAATTTAGTACATAGGTATAAATATAGTATAAACATTTGATAAATAACATTTGAGAAAAAATAAGAAAATAAATGAAACACAGAAATATAGTAAAAATACAGTAAAATTTAAAAAAATACTCAAACTATGAAACTCAATACAGTAATACAATTAATCACAAAAAAAAATTAATCTAATGACATTTTTTTCTTACAAACCTATTAAAAAAAATCAACAGAATTTGGATTGAAATTAAAAAAATCAATTTGTTCATCATTAGCGATAGCCATCATTCTATTTATAGGAGCAGATTACACATAATTAGTTTTGTGTTTATTTAGATAGAAAGTAGTAACGGTTGATAATCTAGTTCTATAATATGACGAACATAAAAATTTAAAAAACTTAATGTCGGACAAAAAAATACCACTTTGTTTTATTTATTCGTTTAATTTGAGTATATTTGAAAAACGATTTTGAATAGGTTCAGCGAAATATTATAAATGTTAACCAATAATCAGCAAGTAATGGTAAAAATTAATAATTAACTATATCAAAGTTAAAACGTTATCTATAAATCCATGATGAATTGAGAGAAAAATCCAAGTGATGTGGAATATCAACTACCTACTGAACTATTATACTACTGATTTAAAAAGTCGTGGGATACTTATTTATGGTCTAAAGTTCAGACACGGACCTGCAAAACTTAAAAATATGTTTATAGGAAAATGCAATTATTCATACACATAATCCTTATAAGATTTGCAATACGTTTGCATCGTTCTTCTCAGATGTGAAACGTGACGATGTATGAAATGGAACCAGCATTGCGTAAATAAGGAAAGAAAAAAAGTTGATATACGGCATCTCGTATACCTATTCTCATCTCAAGTTATAAGGAAAGATTTGCATCGTTTTTGCACGTATTTGAGTACAAACCCGAATGTTAGGTATACCTATACAATAAATTATATAGCTTTGGTACATTATATAACTATATCATTATGAGTCACCGCTTATAACACATCGTATTATAATAATATATGCATTATGATAGTACGTACGTCATTTGTGTAAAATAATACGACCGTGAACGAATAGGTAAATTATACTTAGGTACACATTTATATAATATATATTGTCGAACCAGTACCATGTATATAAAATATATAATATGCGAATCGATCGAGGAAAACGTTAATCGTATAAATTTAAATAACGTTAAAAACAAACGGACGTACGGTGAATAAATCGTAAACGTGTTATTTACATTATGCGTGTATGTATCATTATATTATAAACACCATCACGTCAAATCAATCCATCAATTGCATAATATTTCCAAGTATATTTATGTAAATATATTTTAATCTACGATATTACCTATACATACACTTTATGCACGTCAGCGACGTATCAGGGGGGGGGAGGGGGAGGTTGTGAATCGTGGGTGGGCAGACGCGTGGGGATTAGTTAGGTATACCTATATACGTGTTTGTTATGCATGCAAATTATCAGAAAAGTCACATTGCTTTTGTTTTTGTCGTTTGCACAATATTATGATCATTGTGTCCGTGCAATCGCGATAACGCACTGGGTCACCCCTATAATACTAACAGAACAATAGGCAATCGTACAGTTGGTCGTCGAAAAAATTAACTATCGAGGTATTAAATATCATATACAGTAAAACCTCTCTATAACGCACCCTCTATTAAACGGAATCCTCCCTATGACCTTATAACGGAAAATGTCAATAGTCCCGGTGCAAATAATATATGAAATTGACCTCTCTAAGACGGAAAACTTTTAACAAGGGAAAAATGTTTGGCCCCAAACGATTCCGTTATAGAGAGGTTTTAGTGGTTTTACTGTATATTATAAGTCGTTATAATATGCCACATTATATGCGACGCGTATAAAATATGTTATTGTTTATTTCGTTTTATTTCTATTCATAAAGTTATGATTTTGTTTTCTTGGTAAATCCCATACTGTTGGCGCGTTTAGAAATCGTGTACACTGCGTAAGGAGTAAGGACCCGTAGAACTTTGGCCATAATGCATAGGTATTAAAATTCGAAACTATGCGGGTTTTCTACTGAACATATAGCAAACACATTTTTTTACCATGTTTAGTCATATTTTAACTACATAGTATTTTAGGAACAAGTAGTTGTTGTGAAACTCGAAGAAAATTTATCATCTATATATTAAGTTAATCTGAGTGACTTCTCGCCCCATGTATGGAGGGTATACGCGGGTATACGGCGTATACCCTACCACCAGTTTACTGATTTAGCGTATACCCTGTAAAATTACTAGAGATACATAGGTGTACGCGCGTATACCCACGTATACCTCAAAATTAATCAAAGACATTAGTAAAATAAATTATTAATTGCTTGACGATGTCGGCGGCTCGTTTTTTGTTGTACAGATATCATAGGCAGATTCTATAGTCAGTTCACATTTTTATATTTATGATGGTAGTTATGTAATATATTCTAATATATTTATGTAATATCTATTCAGATATTCTTAATAAAAAAGATTTTTATTGAATTACCAATTGTCTTAAAGTTATAATCGTCAGAAAAAATGTATAAGATCAATTTTTCGGGTGGTGCTGCTGAGTGCCTGTCCACAAATGTTAAATTCTGTTATTTATTATTATATTACCTAACAAATTTGCTCATTGTACATAAAGTTGTATAGATTGTAAATTACTTTAATATACTAAAAAAAAAAAGATCAATTTTTTTTACCACATTCATGGCAAACAGAACGAAATTATGTGATAAAAAGTAAATTCTAACTCCATCTTATCCTATTGCATGATGTAAATATGTCTAAATACCTTTTTTTTGGGGGGGGGAGGGGGTAGATAAATCAATTCAAATATAAAGACGAGGTAGTATATCCCACAATCCACCATAAGTTAATTTTAGGTTTGGTAAGAAATTTTTTTTTTTGAAAGAGAGAGGATTAAGCTTTCCACCCCTCTCCCCTCAATATACGTCTATGTGCTGTGCGTATACCATAGAAAAAAATTACGAATACATCATTGCGATGTAATCATGTCATTTTATGTATTGCCCACATTTTATGCTTATTGTAAATACTTATTTCGCGATGAGAAAACACATATTATTTTTGTCGCTTAAAATTCAATTGAATTTGAAAATGACGGCTCGTCTCTCGACAACGTCTATGGATAGAATGAAAACACGACATTTGTACGTAATATTTCAAGCGCATGAATTCATATTGACCATATTTACTTAAAAAGGAACCGTTCGATGGAGGACTGGACGACATATAGTGAAGGGTTGGTTGTGTGGCGGGATTGTTGATTGATAATATAGTTTCTTTGTGCAGAAAGTAGGTATAAACAATTTTTTCCACAGGCCCTTATGTTCTGGAGTCTTCCCAGTTGTCCCTCACGCTCTGCACGATCGTTTGATCGAAGGTGTTTAATTGTTTTATTTGCATGGAGCTCGGGTTTTTTATCGACATCCTCTATCAAATTTTCGATAGACGTTTCTACAAGCAATGTCACCATGATTAAAATATATTATATTGACGCAGTATCTTCGATTTAACACTGGAAAGTCACTACGACAGTGTCAAATCGAATCCGTCGGTCGAGTCGGCCGACTAATGAATCGACATGTGTGCGGGCGATGGGAGTACACCATATACTGATTAAGCAGTCGGCCGACAGTACAGTTGTTTGATGTTTTAGTGTTTGTTTGGCAGTTGTGAGAACGCAATCGTGTTACCCATTAAACTTAATCTGAAAACATATTTAAATTCGTTATGAAGTTTTTTTGAGATTGGTCATCCCTTTTCTTTGATTTTTTTTGTCAGATACTATATATTTACTGTTTAATAGTTCTACAATTTTTAATTTTAAAATCATATATAAGTGGAATATAAAAATCAAAATTTAAAAAAATGCTTTGATCAATCTCAAGTAAACTTCATAACGAATTTAAATATTTTCAGATTTATTATCGCACTAGTAGTTTTATCGCTACAATGGACAAAAGTTAGGAATATTTTCGTCAAAAAAAAACGAATGTTATTAAATCCCCATAATCACCCGATACCAAATAATTTTAATGTGCGCTTTTATATATATCTTCATACTTCATAGTTCATACTAATTTAAAAGTCGATTAAACAAAAGATACTAAAAATAACTCTGTAGTTTGCGATCTCTCTAAGTTCTAACCCAATATTCGTCTCACTCAATAATTATACGCCACTGCCCATTGCCTATACCTATTATATATTATATTATACATAGTGGTATATATGGACATATGGTATATACTTAAATGTATAGACTGCATATATTATATTGTAGGTACCTGGTAGTGGCCTATGTGATCGTATCGTTCGTTATGATTTTTGCAGTTATTATTGAACACGATACGCGTAATTTACCGTTATGACTTAAATTGCAGCAGCAGTGTAGGTATCATAAACAACCATTACAATTTCGTAGTAATAATTACACTCATATATTATACAGTGGCCTCGATTTTCAAATCGTAGATATGTATTTTATACGCACATCGTATACAGGCATGTATTATATTATACTTTCGTGATTTATTTTACACACATATCATTATAATAACGCGAACGGTTCGTTGTATATAGATCGTGCAGATATGGACATGGATGGAGATCGTGTACATTGCATGTACCCGCGGGAATATTGTCAGTGTATCGTGTATGGATGAAAACGAAAATAAAAATAAAAAGAAACATCTTGCGGGGCCAAAAGTCTCGGGAGTGTACTAAGTATAAAAGGGCCGTAATACAAACAACGTGGGGTACGAAACCAATGACGTAGGTATCTAAATAGTCTCCTATTGCGCGTCATGCACTCGCGCACAGTGCGTTCGTAACACATTTTTTATTTACTGTGAAACGAGCGCCGATGGTGCGTTGTAAACGTCGAGTCATTTGCATCGCCGCCCAAGGTTGGTCAAATATTTGTCGAGATAATTATTCGAATAAATTTCACCTCGATTATTCGAATAAAAATCGATTTTATAATGTATACGGCCGTCAGTCACCGTGCCTGTTGTCCGCTGCATGCGCGATAAGATCTCGTTCAAATAGCTAGATATTATAACAGTATTATACGTCGATGCAGTATACTCAATACTGTATAATACAAATTTCAGTATTTATGACTTTATGTACTAATGTACTAAAACCGTTTCGATCAGGTTTTTGTGACACACACGCATTACATTATTATGAGGTAGCAGACTATGATTCGTGCGGCGGCGTTTTGATATACCAAAGATGAAAGAACTACACATAGTACGATATATTATAATCGCTCACAGACCAAACCTGTGTGTAAAATGCACCTTATTCAGTGACACATTTTTTCGCCAGTTTACAGCTATTCAGTATCGCTTTTAATTATAAATTTTGTATAAATAATTCACTTGTACGTTCTTGTGTTTTAATTCTATACGTATACGCATAGATGAAGTACCTGTGTACAGAGTGATGTAGTCTTAAGAAAAACGGTTAAAAACAATTATCATAAGATGTTTTGGTATACGTATTATACGAAATATATATTGTAATCAAACTAAAATAAAAACAATACATTTCAGATTCTGAACGGAGAGATGGAATTTATTGGTTTTACAATGATGTGTTATTTTTTTTTTTTTTTGTGTCTGGAGACACGATTTTTGGTAGTAAAAATGCTTCGATCTTCTTAAACAGCAACTTTTTTAAAAGGAAAGTGAATGTAGATGGTACTTGGGCGAGTCAAAAATGCAATTTTTTCAATACTTTTTCAAAGCGTTGAAAAAACGATAAAAAAATTACGAAAAAACGGGAAATTTTACACAAATTCACGTTTTGACAAAATACATTTTTTTAAAAATGCTTGTAACGAAAAATTACAAACACTTGAAATTTTCACTAAATCTTTACATTGAATTTTTCTATACATGGTTATGTTTTCAAAGTATTTTGACTTATTTATAGACAATTTAAATTTTTGATTTTTGAGGGTTTTTTCTTTTTGAAATATCTATAAAATTTATTTGGCTGTCCGAAAACTTGAACATTTAATACAATGTTTATTATAAGTTTAACTTATCGTAACTAAAAATTACCACACATCGTTTTATTCAAATTTTTTTTATAAGCCCATAAAATTCAAATTTGTATAAAATGTGTCAAAATCGCGATGAGTTACAAGTTATTTTGTAGTTAAAAATTCATAAAACATTTTCAGTTTATACTTAAGGATTAAAACTTTAACACTGGGTTACCCATAAGTTACTCTTCAAAAATCTATCAAACAATTTCTACAGGAATTTAAGAAAAAATTTTATGACCGTTTGAAATTTAAATTTTTACGAAATCGCATACTATTGCATTATATTTCAATTTAAATTTAAAATACTATATTATTATATAACCATTTTAGACCATCATATAATCTTCATTCAGAATCGTTATTTGTATACAATGATACCAATCATTGCGTT
Organism: Chaitophorus viminalis; assembly: GCA_025469195.1. Lineage (NCBI taxonomy): Eukaryota > Metazoa > Arthropoda > Insecta > Hemiptera > Aphididae > Chaitophorus > Chaitophorus viminalis. The sequence goes on from JAIPRK010001052.1 coordinate 51,829, forward strand.
CAAATTTAACAAATCCATTGTAATGACCTATCCTATGAACGAGATGCACTCCACCCCCAACTGTACAGCAGAGCGAAGTTCATCCGGTTCTTTATTTTTTTATTAATTTGGGGCTAGGTAAATTGAGTCCGAGATAAGTTTAGTACATTTTGAAAGGGGTAAATTGAAACCTGGGAAAAAACAGGTAGTAGGTAAGTTGAGTCTCGGTCACTAATTATCAATAACCTAACCTTTTATTGACTGTGAATGCTTTAGACATTTGGTGTTGTTAAGAGTGTATCGTTGGGGAAAAATATAATTATATAATATTTCAAAATCATATACATACAGTCAATGAATGTCATGAATATGCATGTTTGTATGCATATTTTAAAATTTAAAATGCATATAAATCGTTTTTCCCCGGGACTCAGATTAGCAACTACCTTATTTTTTTCGGGACTCAATTTACCTACTACTGGTTTTTCCCCGGGACTCAATTTACCAATCCCGATTAATATTGTCGTATTATTACTTTACTTGTAATAAAATACTTTTTAATAATTATTAATACTATTAAATTTATTACCATTATTATTAATAAATGTATTTTATTGAAAAACATTCCAAAAATGAAAATAATAATACATTTATAATATAAATTTATATAAATTTTATATTATATATAGGTAGTATCTATGTACATATAATTTTATATTATTGCACTACAATAGAGAGTATACGACCATAACCAGAAGGTATACGCCGTATACCCTACACCACAGCACTGCCTGTACATATATATATATATATTGTATTTCTTTCGAAATGGTTCTCGAACTACGTGATGTACGGAATATATTACATTATTACTCCCGGTTATTTTTAATTAATAGTTAACACTAGGCCGATTAATGAATATAATCTTAATTATGTCCGTATAAGAACTTTCCATAGTCGTTTGCTGTTATTGACGACTGACGGCATACCTATATTTAACAAATCGATGTAAAAACAAAAATCACATTGTTTTTGGTTTCGGATGCAAATCATCGACAATTCTGGGAGGTGGGACGCGTAATCTGAATCGCTGTTGTCTATCTGTACTCACTACTCACTGTATTAAAATTAATTAAGATAAATCAATGATTATTATTTATTATACGGGCAACCAAAATGGTTTTCGACGCATCTCTAATTAATAATCTCAAGACAGAAACGTATCACACGTCATGATTTGACTACATTGTCGTAGTTGTGTAACAATTATGACAGTTTGTCACATCATGGCGGTTTTTATTTTGGCCTTGGCCCTTGGGGCACGGAAAAGGAGATCGACTGGACCACATGGTGTATAATAGATACGGATATTTCTCACTGTAAATATAAATATTTTTAATTTTTATGATCGCGATAGAACCATTGGAGTGGCGCAGCGAAAGTATTCTATAATAATGCTGAATAAAAATATTATTAAAATATCAGCACAGATCCAACTGTTTAAATACCTACGGAAATTGTAAATATGCGATATTGAACTCTAAAGATACTATAATACTATTGGCAATGATTGTTTGGGCGATTTCTACCGGCTGCCAAGACGCCAACCATTGAAGTTTTCGAATTTCGATTTAAAAATGGAACTGTTGATCGAAACCCGGTAGTCGGCATCGCATCAACGGGAATATTGATCGACAATCCGTGTACAACTCATTAAGTTCGAAAATTATAACATAATCTTAATTTTATGGTTTTTTTTTTTTTATCATATAATTACATTAGAACTCGTTGAATGCGTATATTTAGTTCATATAATATGCTATTTATCATCAAATAAGTTATTCGGTTTATTTATCAATGATGTAACGCATTTATATGTATACATGCTGTACGTATGTTATTATAATAATTTTATTAATTTTTTAATTATTCGAGTTCAAGTTACATAACTGATAATCACGAATCACGAGTGTGATCCAGTGGCGGATCTAGAGTATGAATGTCCGGTGGAAAAGGCTTTTGTTGAAAATAATCGCAGTTAAATGAAAATGGTACCAAAACCAAATCATATAAAATGACTAAATATTTTTCAACATTTCGCTAGCCGATTCCACTGCTTTTTTCTGTTTCATTTTTACTGAAAACGGATTTGAATCTCATATAACGCGTAAATATTTTCTTAGTTTAATGGCGTATAGCCGTATACTCGCCTCAACAGCAGGAAACATCGACCGAACATTTTGTCCCAAGCAATAAGTGTTACTAAATTATTATAGAATTGTACCGCTAATTCGATGACGGTAGACCGTTTACAGTGTTTTCGGGAGCAAATAGGCATTTCATTAAAATATTTAAATTTCATTACGGCCTCTCAAGAGGCTCTCTCGGTCCCGGCACTGCAAGGCCACGTGCGATTTGGGACGTCTTAGAATAAAATAAAAGTCGGAAGCGAGCGCGCGAGGGAAAACCGAAGAAAAGAGGTCGTGGTCTACGCATAGTTATCGGCAATAGTGATCAATAGCGTCAATAGCCGCGGCGTGTTACATCACAGTAATATAATTATTTCTTTCAAAGTCGTCCGCCGGCAAGCAGCGACGAACAGCCGAATAATAATAACCACGATTACAATGTTAAACAATCAGCTCGGAACTACACACACACACACACACACACACACACACATACACACATGCACACACACGTCGAGCGCGAGTTCAACCGAATGACGTGTAATAGCAGTACTAATAGTAATGATATAAAAAAAAAAAAAAATAATAAAAAATAATAATTACGAGTTCTACACGATGATTATTACTAATTATCAGTAGCTGTGCGTACGAATCAATAATGTATATGATATTATTATAATGCAGACGGTATTATAATAGGTACGTACGTCCGTTATTGTAGCCGCCGCGAACAGCTGCTAGCCGATCGCCGCGGCCGGGGACGTGTTGGTGAAGTAGTGTCGGATTTCGCGGTCGTCGCGTCACCCGTTCGCCGACCATCATCCCATAATTTATATTAGAAGCCCATCGGTAACGGTTTTGTTGATTCGTACGTAAACCGCGGCGGGCCGCTGGACAATGACGAGACAATGAAAACAGTACGAGAAGAATAAAATAAAATGGAAAACGGGGCACCGCAAACAGACCGATGCCGATAACCGGGATGTAAACGGGAAGCCGTATGCAACAATATACGAATTGTCCAAGAGTACCTATATCAATAAAATCATGAATCGGAGGAATAATTTTTGTCCGCATTTATAATAATATCATCATCAATGTATAACACCATCGCGGCGGTACTGTTAAATGTTAAATGTTATTTTATATATAAATTTTATACAAATGATTGTCGTTTATGTTCGCGGTAACAAGTGGCGAGTAGTAGTACAAGTGGTAGCTCCGAATGTTATCTGCCTTAGCGCGCGCTGGTAGTGGGGAAAAATAACCCACGGAACAAAACAAAAACATTGCGCCGTCGTCGCTGCTGCTGTCACCCAAGGGCGCATTTGATAACAATGCTAAATCGTTTGTGTTCCTCTCGCACGGTTCCGTCGTCGGCGAACAAAACGTTACAGAAAACCGCGAGCGCCCAATTCTCTCCGATCGCATTCGCAGCAGACGAGTGGCCCTCGCGACACGACCACACGACGACGACGACGACCGTAAGAAAACGGAAACACGGCCGAGAAACCGCATTGTTCAAATAGCGCGGAAAGCGATACGCGTATGTTATCCGTCCGACGGGGCCGCCGCTTTCAGTTCGGTATCGCAACACGCTTCTGTTGGATGTGAACTCCACACAGCGGTTTAGTCCGTTACAGATTTCGGTAGTTGGTTTGTATCGCAAATCAATGTCACCGATCACCATTAGTATTGTTACCGTTACTACTGCTGCTACTACTGCAACTATTACTACTACTACTACTACTACTACTGTTAATATTACCACTGATACCACCACTACTACTAATAATAATAATAATATTAAAACTATTGCTGCTACAATTATGTAAAATCGATTCTGTTGTTGGTTTTGCTACACGTTACTGGTGAGACTGGTGGATTCGTAAAGTATTCCTCGTGTACATCTGGACGTTGATCATCCCACAAGCCAACAAGAAAACGTGTTGCGAGTACACAAGGAATATGCCTTCGGTATGGGATCCAAAGGTGTGTATTAATATCGATAGTTTTCTAAGTTAATATTATGATAACACTATGATAATATTATGTTGCTAATAAATCATCTTTTATTTTTCATTTTTATTACATCAAGTAATTTGAAAACCATATCAATTTCGTTACTAATTTTTTTATACTGTAGATTAAGTTGGTTATCTTAGTTTGATTTTACTTTTAATGAATGGTATGAACAACAATGAATTCATGAACTAATGCTCCTCTCAGTTATAACACAGTTATTTTAAAAAGTTAATACTTGAAGAACATTGATATACAATTTGTTTTACCAAATTTTTATAAAATATTAATTTTAATTACCTAAATAGGAGGAAAAAAGTAGTTAGTAGTATATCTTCAGATTACATATTTAAAATTAAATTTAAATGAAAATATACAAGTAAATTATGATTTACTGCACAATTGATTAATAAACTGCCAATATCTTTTTTTTTTTTTTTTATAAAATCAAGCCAGCTTTTTTGAAGTATAACATTTTCTTCTGTTATAATTTGTAAAGTATCCATATCATAATTTTATGTAGAAAAACATTTTTAATTTGTTCAACGATTTTATGTAGCTCATTAAAAAAATTAAAAATGTATATATCTAATCTACAACTTGAATTAAAGTATTAAAAATTTTACATTTTATGAATATGTAATTTTTAATTTACTTATTATGTTATATATAAAATTTTTCTTTTTTAGACCTCTGTCAATGGCCTAAAGAAGAATCTGATGTCCAAGTATCACCAGGACGCCAGTTGCGATCACATGTTCCTCAATTATGTCTTAGCTGTAATCAACCAACTCAAGGTAAGACTGGACAACAAAATGTTTGTATATGTTTGTCTTCAACTCCAACTACATCCAATGATCCTACCTCATTTGCAAATCAATCAAAAAAAAGAAATAGAAATACTTTGCAACCACCAGAAACGTGTAAACGCCAGCTATTTGATGCATCTCATGAACAATCTGAAAGCACGGTGATTATAACTGATACCCAGAAATCAGCTGCGGCGGGAAGTGGTGAAACTTCTGGCATTTCCACAGAACAATTACCACAACAATTGCCAGCTGTTAATCCAATGTTGAGAGGTCGACATGTGTGTCAGGTGTGTTTTAAGTCATTTACCAGTCCGTGTAAGTTGACTCAACATTCTTATTCACACACTGGTGAAAAACCATTTGTGTGTAAACATTGTTCAAAAGCTTTTTCGTCAAAATTCAAACTTGTTCGTCATGTTTTAATACATTCTGATCAACGTCAATACCATTGTACAATTTGTGACCGGACATTTCACAGAAAAGACCATTTAAAAAATCATGCTAAAGTACATAATCCCATAAAACGAACACTACATTGTGATCGACCTGGTTGCACCAAAGAGTACAGTTCAGTGCTAAGTTATCGTAAACATATTGCTGTTCATTCTGTAGAAGAAGGATTCCTTGACTGTAAAATTTGTAATAAAGTTTTTGAATCTAAAGAAGAACTCATGTATCATTTAAAAATACATTCAGGATCAAGGGTAATAAAGACACCTGCTGATAAAAAATATCGATGCAATTTTTGTGAACGTAGTTTTTATACAGGGAAGGATGTACGTCGACATCTGGTTGTGCATACCGGTCTGCGAGATTTTCTGTGTCAGTTTTGTCCACAACGATTTGGTCGTAAAGATCATCTTACTCGTCATATTAAGAAAAGTCATAATATCAATGCAAGTAAAAAACCTAAACCAAAAAAGCCAAATGAATTGTACAAAAGTAAAACAGTTGAAGCAATTTATTTTGAAACTTATGGGCAATCATATAAAGTAGAGAAAAAAGAAGCAGCAGAAACAGTCACAAGTGGAAGTTTGATTAAACAAGAAGATCCCTCCATGTCAGATTTAGAAATATATCATTCATCTAACATAACTAGCTTTAATTATAGTGAAGATAATAATGAGGCGGTAATTCAAACTGTTGGATCGTCCAGTGAAGCTAGTTTGCCCAGTATGAGTTATGAATCTCAGTCATCATACTCAGTTGATGAACTGAAAGTATTTGATAGATCTTTGACCGATCAGTTAGCTGACAATTATCAAGAGTCAACTAATCCTGAAATGCCTGGGTTATCCCAATTAATTAGTTTAATACCCTCATCTACTATTACTAATATCGAATCTGAGACTTCAGTTCTGTCAAGTCATGAGTCAACTATTTTGATGCCAGAGTCTTCTCAACATATAATAGCACAAGAGCAACCACAAATTCAAGTTGGCGAATACCTAACATCTTCATCAGAAATACTATCAGCTCTATTAAGACAAACTTCTGAAACAGGTACTACACCATTACCAGGATTTAATCAAGTTTTTCATCAACAACAATAGTTCCATTAAAAAAAAATTGTATTTACACAAACACAAAATACATTTACCTATCTACATATAGTATGGTGTATAAGTGTTTGTTGTAAATTGATGATTATACATATTTATCTAGTCAATCGTCCATAGTAGTTTAAATATATTTATCTTTTCTGATTGTGTATTTTACTTCAGGTACATAAACCTTTTGTAAAATAAATCATCATTCACTTAATTTACAATACTACAAATTTGTTTACATTTTAGTATTTCCTTCAAATTAGATATTTATGTAAATCATTTTTCAATTTTACTTGTTACTTATTAATACGCTTTCTATAACCATTACGTAGTGCAAAGTCAAAAAAATATATAAAATTATTTATTTTATATAATCTAGTCTTCAAAATATGCATACTATATAGTGTTACGTTTGCAATAGTCACAAAATGTTATATATTTATTTTTCAGAATATTGTTAAAATTATTTTATTATGAACATATATATCTACGTATATATTTTATAAGTGGTTTGTTAAATAATTTATTGTTAAATCTCTTGTGTATGATTTTTTTTTTTTGTTTTGTATAATTTATGGATTAATGATTAAGGTTGCGGCTGTCAATATTATACCAAATGATGTTCTAAAAAGAATGACTCGGCTAATCTACCATTATAATATTTTTAAAATATCACTTTTATGGGAATTTATGTACAATTTTTGGGCTAAATGATAAAAATAAGTATATTCTAATTTTTATTTTTAAACCATAAATTTGATTTTATATTTTATATGAATAATTTAATTATAGGGACCAAAACCAATACTCATAAGTTCCTAGTGCTTTACATGTATTGTAAAATAACATTAATAGGAGTGTGGTATATATGTTATTGCACAGTGTTTTAAGTACGATAATGACTGTATGTGTATGTAAGCTTACAGAGAATAAAAATAATATTTGTATGTATTAATAATATTGTACCTGTTATATATTAATTAGGACAAAATTACAATTTTAACCGTAATTTGTTTAACCCATTGGCCTGGTAGAGATTTAGCCAGTGTTCTTGCCGTAATGAAAGTTTGTTTATATAGGAGTTTCAAATATATTTTTTTTACTATTGTCTCATAATTTTTTACCAAGTTTTATATAAATTTGATAAATAGCATTCTAATTTTAAAACATGCATAAAAAAATCTGTTAATTGGAATTTATTCTACAGATTATACAGACGGTTAAAAACTAATTAGGTGTTTATGTGAAAGAAATGATGTGTAATCTTGAGCTGTGTCAAATTTTTAATTAATTCCATGTGTTCATTAACGCTTATAATACAATATTTAAACCATTATTATTATTAATAATAATATTCTAGTTTACCTAACCTTCATGTTGTTCAAAAGAGTACAACTGTTACCGTTGTTACCAAAACTATTTTTACTTGTATATATAAATATTTTATTTTTAAGTGTGTAAAATTAATAATATAGTTAATTTATAATTTTTTTTTTTTTCTAAGTTTTATTTTTGTTATAACATAAAAGTTGTGGTCAATTATAGAGCTTGTATTATTTTAAGTTGGTTTGTAAAAATTTGTTTGTTTTTTTTTTTTTTTATATATTTATTTTATGCTATTAGATATGTATATATGTTTACTATCAAGAATTGTTATGTAACTACAGAGCTTTAATTATATTTATCATCTTAAATTGTTCATCACAGGTCACATTTGTTAGTTTTCATTTCTGTTGCAAAATAACAATTTTATTTTTATAATATACTCATGGAATATTAAGCTTATTGATACTTTTATTACATTGTTAAATCATCCAGCTAATAACAATATTTATAATCCAGTAACATTGTAATATTGTTAATTAATATTGTAAAACAAGAATTTCCAGTACTTCATTATTAATTAATAAAAGACAATATATTATATCTTAATTTATACGTATATATTAATTTAGGGTTTTAATGTATCTCTAAGATTTTATTTTTAATCCTAAGTTAACAATTTTTTTTTATATGTATAATTAAATTAATGCATTTCTGTGATATTATTGTTAAAAGTAGTGGAGTACAAATATAATTTGTTATGTTTTATGGTTAACACCCTCGATTAGAGTTAAATGGTTCATTTTTTCTTATTACTTTATTATCATTTTATTAATATCTATTTTGATTTTATTCTTATATTTATATCCACATATACTTATATTTTTTGTAAATAAAAACAAAAATTGGTTTAATATTGTTTTATTTCTGAAGATAATTCACCGTTATAAACACAAACATTATTTTATGAGAGAATAATTCAATTTATTATCATTTTCTTATAATGTCTGTATATTGTATGTTTAACCATTTTATTTGATACTAGATTATTTATAAGTTGTTTTTCACACAAAATAATTATGAGTTTTGTCCAGTGATTCGTAGTAATTGAATTTTAAATTTTGAGTGGAGCGATAAATGTATTAATTTTTCCATAATGTGTATTTTTATTTAATTTTTTTCTATCTAGTTAGTTGGTATTGAATTTATGTTTAATCAACATTACAAAATTATTAGGTACTACTTATGATTTATACAATCAGTTATGTACACTATCTTCAGCATAAAAGTTGATCCACCATATTCTGTTTAGAATCCTACTTTGAAAACCTTTGGTATATACATTAATTTCATATGTATAAGAACAATTATTTACCTGAATTAATTTCAGAATCTCTTTCGCTAATAAAAATATTTGTTACTGGTAACTTGTAGGTGATTTTTTTATTATTTTTAAAAACTTAAAATGTACTTTTCAGACTTATTATGCATTGTTTGCTTTCATAACGGACTAAAATACATTTTAATGAGACAAACGAAAACATTTGAAATAATGTTACTTTGAAATCTTGAAAATTTCTATACATGATGGTTAAAAATTAATAACTCGTGGGATGCAAGAATAATTTTCAATAATCTCGACCAATGACAATGATGTAAAAAGCTGCTAGTTTCAAGGGGATTGTTTTGGTACCGAGTTACGAGTACACTGATACTCATTTCTATATTATAATATCTGCGGACCATAAAATGACAACGACGATGGGTATTAGATTAATGGTAAGGAACTATTCATACTATAGGTAACGCAACAGTCACGATCCCTAGTCGTTCATACTTGAATGGTGACAGTCTAGTAATATGTTACTTGGTTATTACAAGGTACAGACTTTGTTTTCATGGTTACGAAATTGTTTTTGCAACAGTTGGCTTTGATTGCCATTTGCCTGGACGAGGAAGAACGAGAAAATGAAGAGGAATGTCAACATTTCAAAAGAAACATAATATGGATATATAATATATAATACATACATCATGTATTCATAATTGAATACATCAATTACGTAGTTTTCTCAAAATTCCAGACAGTAACTTTGGTTTTTTTATTCATGGTACTACAAAATGACAAATATCACAAAACTAAAAACACTGCGAGTCGACTGGCACGTGTGCGTTTCTAATTCATACTGATAATTTATCCTAAAAAAGGGCAAGTATCGCTCCGATAAAATATTGTTTCAATTTATCGTTAGCTGCTTGTGATTTGACCATTACGTGAGCGTTATCGGTAATGCAGACATCATCCCAATTTAAAATGAGTTAAATAACATTTGACCAAACCGAGACTGCAGCGTGATCGGACCATTGCGTCACCTATAGTGTGAATAGTGCCTAATACTATTTGAAGGCTATCATTTTTCTGTGGTCTGGTCCACCGATTGTCTACGATTTCGGGGGCACTAGCGTCGGTTGTTGGTTTTACTGCGCTGGTCGAACGAGATATTGTGTATTAATATTGCAATTATTCGCTACACAGGTAACCGCCTGCGCACGTTAGCGCGTTCACGATAGTATTCTTTTCTATGGTCACATCGTCAAACAATAGCAATACTGCGCTTTGCTTACGGTCCTGGAACGTTTGAACTGTTTGAAAACGGGCGGAGGGCGGACACGACGGACAAACAATAATATTATTGTTGTGTAATAATATTGGGCCCACGCACGCATCGGTTATCACGTCGCACGTTATCAGAGCACACGCGCGCGCCATCTTCTCCACACCGTCCGTCTCCGTTCAGTGCGTGGACCTCATTACATACGCGAGATTACAGGTCCACGATACAGAATCATGATGTGCATGGGATCTTGAGTAATAATCCACCTGCGCCATCTCCGTCCAACGTCGGAAATGTCGTTTTAACGTGTCGCAATGGAAATTGTCATTTACCACCGTTGTGCGTTGATATTGTAACCATAGACGTGCGCCACCTGGTACATACGCGCGACAACCAAGGCGACGGATGACAATGCGTCGATGCAATTCAATATTTTCACGTCCCCTGTAGCAGCACGTATTCGATATCCGTTGTCGTCCCGTAACGTGTTTCGACATCATGTTTTTTAGGATTATTGCGAGCGTTGTTCGTTCGTCGTAACGCGCATTTGTTCTCCTTCGTTCTCTCTGTCTCTCTTCCTCTCTCTCTGTGTCTTTTTCTCATTGTATACTTTTTTTTTTTTTTGGCTTCCTCTTCTTGATTTTTTCTTTTTTTCGCTTAAAAGTTTCGTCTCATTCGTTACCGTGTAACCATAAGTTTTTCTTCGCGTGTGGTTTTATTTTCTTTTTTCTTTCTACTCATCTCCATTATACCACTACACCGGCCGCGTTTCCACCGACATGACGGTCTTATCGAAAAAAAAATCACTCGCGGAAGAAGGCGAATCATCGTCTAGCGCGCACAACCTTGCTTTGCCGATGGCCACAGCCCAAGCACATACTCAGGTACATTCACGATTCGATTATTGCAGAAGTTGCTAGTCGCGTTGGTCAACTATTGTAAAAATACGTTTTCGTATTGTACGAAACGGTATTTTTCAGTTGCTTAAAGTCGAAACTTGGGACCTTTTTTGTACCTATAAGTTTTTACTTGTAATTGTTCGGTCGTAATTAGTTAATATCGGCATTTGGTAATATATATGTGAGTCATAATATACAATGAAGCAAAACAATTTATCCCTAAAGGTGCAAATGTTTGTTCCAGTCTGTATAGCATATTTCTATACTATCTATATCATTTTGTGAGATTCTAGTCTAGAGCCGTGAAATTATTTGAAATATATTCTTTTAAGAAAACCGTTTTCATAAAAAATAAAAAGTAATAACACAAATCATAATATAATTATTGAATTCCATATAATTTGTAGTAATACTGTAATCAATCTATTTTAATTTGCATATCTGTTTGATTGCTATAAATATAAATACATAATATATTTCCATTGAACATAGACTATAGTTATAAGGTGCCTCTGGTTTTTTATGAAATAACTAAGGGTGCTGTGAGTTAAGAATGGTTGAAAACCTCTGTTCTAGTCCAACTCTATTGCATTTATAATTCTGCTAAAATTTCCTTGTCTAATGACTGTATAGTATATATTGTTGATTTTTATTTGAGATTTAATTTTTACACTTTGATTAGTAACAATTTTATTTGAGGTATCAGCAAATTAATATTTTTTTTTTATTGACATTTTATGGAGGACGTTGTTAACTCGTACCGTTGTAAATATATAAATATATTCATTTTATTTAAATTATGAATTTTACAAGGATAATGTGAAGAAGATAGCAAATTTCCTTTAGTTTCACTTTTTTAATTATTTTAAACTCATTTAGTTATACTATAATTGAAAATACCCTGAAATTGAACTCTTCTCTGAATTGGTAACTAGTAATATATACATTTAATTTTATCACTAATATACTTATAAAGTATTTGAACAATCTGATTTCATATAGACAAAGAAGGTTTGAGTTCTATCAAAAAGCTAAATGGGCTAAAATCGGTTTTTATTCATACACTCGAATAGTTAACTTTCAACTTATGTATTTAAATAAAAATTATTGCTTTGTAATTTTTTAATCAATGTTTTTGTAGGTTTATAATCAATAATTACTCTACTTTATGTACATTAGTTACTGAACTAATTATTTAATTATTTTAGATAAATACATTAGAAGAACGAATTAACTCTCCTCAAAGATGGTCTGTTGATAATATTGAAAATGGATTAAGTCCTAAACAAACGAAACGTAGGATTCAACGTAGTCCTCACAGGTAAATTAATTTCTGAAGTAAAAATGATCCATCTGAACATAATAATAATTAATAACACATTTTGAGTGAAAAGTAAAATAAAGTAAAGTATATAATAAGCAACTGGTGACCTGCGTGCTGCATTTTTAACTGCATTTCAAATTACTATGTTATGAAAATATAAAATGTTAGGTTATTTTATTTTATTATATTTATATAATTGTAAAAAAAATACATATAAATTCTTGTTTAATATTAAACTATTAAATGTAAATAGTAAATTTTATTGACCTTTTTTTTGCCTATGTTCTTTGGCCAGCCAGATTTTCACTTTAATAAAATTGGCTCTCTAGCATTGAGTTGCCTGTAATATAGTAGAATAGTAATGGATAGTTTTAAAATATTTCCAAAGTAAAACAAAATATTTTTGAGTATTGATATGTCTTTAGATCGTTTATGAAAATTAAGTATATTTAATATTGTTTATAATTTATAAGTTGTAACATTTTCGTATTGGCTTAAGAAATATTGAACGTTAAAAATTTAAGCCCCTTAGTTAGAAAAAAAGCTATTGTTTTTAATTTCATGAACTAATTTTTTAAATTTCAAGAAATATAAGAAATAGTAAAGGACGCGATTGGGAAAATCGATCATCAACAAATTTTGCTTTGTGTCAGTGTGGTTCTGTTCATGCGAAAGGATATTGTGATGCAGAAAAATGTGGATATAATAGTGAAGATGAACATGGAGAAGTTTCAAAACAATATAATTCCATGGAATGGACTGAGGTATAAATACTTCTATTTTAGCGTTATTAATAAATTATGTATCTTAGAAAAAAAAAACATTTAATAGGTAAATACATTTTTATTATTTTTTCTTATTTTACTTATTTTAAAACTTAACAAAGCAATACAAAGTATATAAAGTAATACAACTAGGAAAAATACTTACATTATAAAATATTTAATTTTAGAATTTTAATATCAATTTTTATAAGTTTTATAAGTTACAAGTTTATACCATTTGAATTTGAAAATTGTTTTTAGTTTGTGTATATAGGTACACTAATCTTGAAACATTTTTTATCTTTAAACATTTTTTGAAGATAGTGAATCTACATAAAACTATTGTTTATTCTACTATTAAGCTGATATAATGTGTATGGTATAGATCATCGCTTCTCAACCTGTGGTACACTTACCACTAGTGGTACGTAGAAACGTCATTGGTGGAACACGAAGAAAATCTCCCTTAATAAAAATAAAATTGGAATAAATTAATATTAACATTAAATATTATTTATATAATAATTTTTAATAAATAATATTTAATATTGATTTAAGACTTAGAACCCGATATTAACATCATCGTTCATCTTAATAATTATAATAATAATTGTACATATTTAATTGAATTTGTTTTTTTGTAGTAAGTACTTATATTGTCATAATCTTGTAGTTCTTAATAAAATAAAATTCTATACATATAAAATAAACGCATACATTATTAATAAGCTAAAAAAAAAGATCAGGTGGTACATAAAAATGTTTAAACTGTGTAAGTGGTATGTGAATATAAAAAGGTTGAAAACCGCTGGTATAGATTATATTTGGTAAATGGGATTGGATTTATAAATAAAAATAGAAATATAATTTATGTTTTATTTTAATTTTCATTAACTAAAGACTATAACTGATTTGTTTTTCAAAAATGAATTCTTTATTTAGGTATATGTTGTAGAAGTAAAGGTTATTAAAAGAAAAGAGGTTTTAATTTTAATTCAACACTTTAAATGTTTATTGTTAATAAAACGATACTAATAATTTATAATACAGTTTAATCAAAATAGCATTTGTATACTTGTAGTGGTATTTGTATTTGCATAAGTACGGTAAAAATTGTTAAAATTAAATATTTGTGTTTAGTTGAGTTTGTATATTCTTGTAAAAATTATAATTTTTAATATTTTCAGCAAGACCATATCTTTGAAAAAAAGTTGAAAAAATGTGGTCTGATTTTAAAACAAATGAAAGATGATGGTGCTTGTTTATTTAGAGCTGTATCAGATCAATTATTTGGGGATCAAGATATGCATGACATAGTCCGAAAACAATGTGTGGATTATGTTGTAAGTTAAATTATTCTTCCAACATTTTATTTTATTGATATTTGGTTTTTGTTATTAATTTTAAGTTTTTACTATTCTAGTCTTCTTTGTAAAGTATAATACTTTGTTTACATTAAATATTGTTTAATTGATAGTAATACTTTTTAGGCTAGTAATAAAGACTACTACATGCAGTATGTCACTGAAGATTTTAATACATATATTGCTCGAAAAAGGCTTGATCAAACTCATGGAAACCACGTAGAAATACATGCTATGTCAGAGTTATATAATCGTCCAATTGAAGTTTATTGTTATGATATTGGTAAATTAAATTCAGGTTATAGATTTTTTAAAAATCCTCATTAACTGTTTGCTTCCAGAACCAATAAATATATTCAATACAGCAAATACATCGGAAAATTTAAATGCTCCTATCAGATTATCATATCAAAGAGGTAGTCATTATAATAGTATTGTAGATCCGCATAAAGCTACTATTGGTGTAGGATTAGGGTTACCAAGTTTTTCTCCGGGTTCTGCCGATAAAAAATTATTAAATGATGCAGTTCGCCAAAGTGAAGATTACCAGTTGGAGCAAGTATGCTAATTTTCTTTTAATATTTAAATTATATTCTAAGGTACCTTATAATTATTTGTTTAAATTAATTATAAGAATTATTTATTAAATGTATTTCACTAAATGTATTTTATTTTAATTAATACATATTTCTTTTTAAATAAAATATTTGGTACTAATATACCTAAACAAATAAATTTAATGTATAATAGTAAAGTTATACCATAATACTACATTGAATTTTATCATTTAATTATCATTTAGGTAATATTTTTATTTATGTATGGTTTTATTATTTAGACCATGTTAGAAGATAAACTAAGAGCTACTGATTGGGAAGCTACAAATGATACTATCGATGAACAAATAGCACGAGAAAGTTATTTACAGTTTTTAAAAGATAATGAAAAGCGAAATAAAGTAATAGTAAAAATTCAAATCTAGAGATGATGAAAAGTATTGATATTATATTATAATTATTTATTAATATAGAGCGATAAAGAGTCTGCTACAACGTCAACTGCTACTTCTGCTTCTATTGTTAAATCTTATCAATCTCGAACTTCTCCTCCAAGATATTCAGTTGGACCCAAAACACCACCTAACACACCCCCTTGCAGAGATTATTCAAAAACAGAGAATTCTTCGTTTATGACATTGCCTCCACACCTTTTTGGTAATTCTATTATATACAATTTTAATCTGTTTGCAGTTATCTGAAACTTTACTTTTTTCACATAGGTATGTCAAAATGGGAAGATATTGGAATTCTTACTAAAGTATTAGCCACTTCACAACAAGAATACCTAGACAGTTTAAAAAGGCAACATGATGAGCACAAAGAAGAAGTTGATAAACAGTGTTTAAACGATTTAGAAAAACCTTCAACTTCTCATTGATACTTAAAAACTGTATTAATGTTTTAATATAAAATATTTTGTTTGTTATTTAAATCCAACCATTACTTCTTTTGCATATACTACAATGATTACTTCAAAGTGTATAATTTACTTAATTAAGAGTTACTTAAATTTCACAAAAATGAAATATTGTTCATGTAATTGCCCATATCAATTGGCCAAATCATGTCATTTGAAAAAATATGCTCCATTTTTGGTATCTTGCCATCATATAAGATTTTTTTTTTTTATGTTAGGAAAATTTTGGCATTGTGGCCATTATATCTCAACGATTATGTTATCAAGACTCAATTACATGTATTAGTTTGGGAGGGGGTGGTAGCGGCATCTTCTCACCAGACGGCTATGCCGCCTGGATTCGAACCGGTGACCGTACGATTATTTTACAGCCGCCTTATGCCGCTAGGCTATGACAGTACTTCAAAAAGTATATTAGATTTATTGATACATATTATTGTAGCTTATTTTTTTTTCATGTATTTTGCACTAGCTAAGAATAATATAAAATAAAAATTATAAGATCTGCTTGAATACAGTTTTAGGATTTTGAATTTTTTTTTATGTATTAATTATTGATTACATTGTCTTTGTTTAATCATGGTCAGTTTGTGGCTAGATCATCAATTTTAAAGAAATTACCTATTATTATTTTATTTATTTTTTTAAGTATCCTATCTGTCATTAGTTAATTTCCATTATAATTGTTTGAATAAATACACAATAATCAGTTGATTTTACATACTTTATTTTTATATGCTGCTAATGTATTAAACTTATGTAGTGTTACTAACAATGTAATCCTATTTTTAAGTAATTCAAATATTTTAACTTGTTTAACTTGTTAATTAAGAACCCTTAATTTATGTGATACAGCATAATTTTTAATGTAATTAATATTATATAATATTGATATCAAAATTTTTTTTTTTTGTGGGATACTGTGTAATTTTGATTGTATAAGGCATATGAAGTCAAACTTCTGATAATCTTTGGTGTGTCCAATTATTTTTTTTAGTTTATATAATCCCATATCGACAGTATTATTATTGGGTTCAGTTTTCGTCTAAACTAAAATAAATCACTTGGACTGTTAAACGTAGTCTTTTTAGATTTGTTGAATTTGTATTTGTATTTGTATAGCTGGATAAAAAAGTGGTTGTGGTTTACTAGTAGTTAAATACTTGTAGTTTTATAATATATGACAGATATCTGTTAGCAGTTCTTGGGCTCACATCTACTACTGTGAGATTATTAGAACGTAAATAAAAATATTGTGATAATAATAATAAAAATATGAATATTAATTAATAGTGTAATTATATGTGTACCTATGATTTTTTAAATATATTATTTTATGTACAAAATATGATGTGTTCTTTGCTTTATTAATCGATGAGTTAGTTCTTTTTTTGTTTTGTTGGGCACAGTGAAATTTGATCTGATACCACGTTTATGACGGGGGTGTGTACCTAATAACTAATAATTGTGAAAAATATTCAACAGCTACGGGTTTTGAACCCGCGGATCTATGTGCCGATAGATGACTTGCAATCACTGGACTACCGCGTCATATTTAACTATCTTTTCAGGTGCAGGGATGCATTGAAGCGTATATATGCCGTGTATACTTACTCGTAACTGTCGTAAAAATATTTTTGAAGAAATATGCAGCTGTGAAAATAATGTTCATTTAATGAGTTTTTGGTGTATCGAGCGTACGGTGAATGGTGGTAATGGATAATATATAATTTTGTTTGTTCAATAAGTTTTTTTCCGTATAAAATTGTATTTGTACCTTTCTAAATGCTATGGTGTAAAAGTCAAAAATAATATACGATTGTATGTCAGGTCGTGCCCGTTGGTATTCCGGTCTCGTGTATATAGTTACCAGTACGGTTGTATAGATATATGGCGAAGATCAAGTGAAACGTAGGTACCTATAATATGTGACAGGTTTTTCTCAAATAGTAATACACAATTCACGGTCTTTGAGCATGTTTAGTACAATGTCAGTTCCAAATCATTGATCTTAAAAATGCATAACTGTGTTAAAACATTTCCATATGTTTCACAGAGAAGTGTGCGTTATTCTGAGTATTACTTGTAATGGCTAATGAGTAATGACTTCGAACAATAGTGACTGCTGAACACATTTCTCACGTGATATTTGTAAAAATAAATGGACCTCTTTTGCATCTTTGGAAACCAAAAGGGTATGTTGATTTCACATTGTAAAATCATGGTTAATGCGTTATAGGCCTGTAGATGATACAAGATCCAAAAAAGTACAATTAAAATACAAAAAAATTCAAAATTTGTACACTTTACAAATGTTTTTTTTTTTTTTTTTTTTTTTTTTTATGCACGAGTCCGATCCGATTGGTGTGAATAAGAAGTACAGTTGATTTGGATTTATTTTTCTTACACAAATACTAAATCGTGTGCAATTAGTAACAATTACTAATCTATAACCGGAGTGCGTACCTGTCAAACAATTGTAATCACGAAATACTTCAATAAACAATGCAGTCAATAGGTTTAGGTATGGCATGTATCATGTATACATGTATATGTTGTTCGCTGGTCCGCAAGGTTGTTCGATGATGTGGCTAGGTGACACTTGCCAGGAACGCAAACTTTGATAATTGATACAATGGTATAAGAGAGAAAGGCGCGCAGGACTACCATCTTGTCAGGACTGTCTAACTGTCGTGTGGAATAAATAAATTCTACAAAACGCATATTATCTTGAAATTTAAACGTTTTATTACACGTGGAAAAGAAAAATATATGGATACTAGGTATTTATAAATAAATAAGAAAAAAAAATGCGTAAACCTTACAACAATAAATTATTTATACGAATATAAATCAAGCGAACCTGAAATTGTAATTTAACAAATGGGTACGAATGTACGGTGAGAAAATTAAACATTATTGATTTTCGCACTAATCGTATCTCGCCAATAATCTGCTGACTTTTGAGGAAAGATCCTGTAAAAATAAAATATAGTATTCAAATTCGGTATGACGTATAACGCATAAATAATGTAATATAATAAACTATTGTCGTCGACGGAGAAAAATCTCTTGTGGGCAATACATTGGCTAGATGAGGTTTCGGTATCCACGGACACAGAAAAAAATCAGTTTTAATATGAACACAATCTCTTATGTAATAGCTATCTTTCTTTTATCGTTAGATATAAATTAAAAATAGTATAGCGTTATGAACTACTTTTAAACGTTTATAAAATATTGCCTATGCGTGTAATAAAAAAATTAATATAATTCACATTGGAGTTATTGGCGTGCATGATGTAGATATACATAGATATAGATACAGTATCGTTAAAATGACATAAATTTTACTATTATGAATTATTTATAGATCACTTAGGTAGTCTAGATACAATGGATGTGATACAAATCTTGGCCATTACTAGAATTATTGTAGTCATAATGTTTTATACAGTGGTTTTAATAAATTGATTTGTATAAGATGTGTGTAAGAAATATTTGGATTTATTACAATATCATATTTAATATAATATGTGATAGGTGTGGGATAAAAATTTGAAAACGTAAGCATTTTCCATGTGATTTTAAAAATTGTTATTAGATAAATGATATATTTTTTTTTCCATAATACAAACAGGTGTATACAGGTGTATAGGTAAAATACATTATGATAGGATTTTATTTGTAATTATAATATTCATTTCACGAACACTTGATATAATTAGATTGAATAATGGTAATTTCCAAAAAAAAAATTTGTCTACTAAAAAAATTGAGTTGAAATGTACTGCACATAATATAGTGCGTAATATAGTAAAGAGGTTTTTCCCCGTATCAACGACGTACATTATTATTATTATTATTATTATTATTATTATTATATATCTATAAAATGTCCGATTTCTACGCAGTGACATCCAAAAGGACATCGTCAACCGTTCTCCATTAAAGTGACTCGACAATTCATTACTAACTGTCGCTTACCATAGCGTGTACATGAGGAATCTCAAAATTTCTGGAACTGTTACGATGACTTCATTTCGTTTGATGCCACGGATTGCAGCGCTGGCCACTTGCGGGATCGAAACGATTGGCATTATTGACCTGTTCGAACAAAACGTACGGTAATTAATACGTTTCAGTACAAAAGTCATTGTGTTTGCTGACCCAAACAATGGCGAAAATAGTTCCATAACAGGTGCTTATTAACCGCGGCTTTTACCGAATATTGTGATTCGGGCGAATTAGGACAGAAACGGTATTTTTCACGAACAAGTGTGCGTCTATGGCCTACCGGAAAGGACGATTTAAAATAGATTTTTTTTTTTTTATACGTGAAAACGTGTATTTAATTTACTATTTCATCGTAAATAAATATCTAACAATATCACACGTATTATACGATAATCGTTTGCATTAGAATTCGCCGAAATCATCATAGACGAAAACATCCGTTGAACGTTAATGCGGCGAAAAGAAAATAATCAGTCAATGAGGAGCACCTAACCTAACGCGATCAAACTGCAATACCAAATTATAATACAACCGTTTTGCGTCGGCCGTCGCGCGTGCGAGTGCATCTTTATTATTATAATACTTATACTCACTCGACTTCCCAGTGTTTCACATTAATCGGAGCTGAGTCTAAAAAGAACGGATGGACTGTAGTGGTTTTTATGTTGTTGGACGGGTCGGCTCTGAGTTCTTCCCTGAGACTAGCCATGAGACCTGCGAGAAGAACAAAATCGGTAGATTTATAATTTCATACAAATGAATCGAAAATGTTATGTAAACTAAAAATGCAATATAACGTGTGTAAGTATAGTCATTAGGCTCTCTCTCTCTCTCTCTCTCTCTCTCTATGGGAGAATCGCAATTTTTTCAAGTATCCTGTTGGTCGGCTTGTCGTAATCACGTCGACGACTCATATCGATCAAAGCTCATGCAGGCACGTACATGCACATGAGTATTGGTAAGTGTAATAATATGGCAAACCTAAGCATGTGACATGTAAATATTTAAAATAGCAAATAAAAATCTTTATGATAATTGTATTAATGATGTATGTAGGTAAGAATTTGAAAAATAATGAAAGATACGCCCATAATTAAAAGTAGAATGAATAATAAAATCCATTAAATCATAGGAGCTGTAGACTTTGTACGCATATTGGCCATCACATATATGATATAGGTATACATCCACCTAATTAGACGAAAATTACCTTCGGCTTTGGACCTCTTTTATAGCAATAAAACGTGTACTACGAATCAATCGAGTTTCGTGGCGGTCGGGGTTTCGGAGGGAGACAACTTATTATAGAATATACACTTCTATGACGAAAATATAATATTATAATATTGTATTGACTTACCTGTGACACCGTATTTGGTAGCCGCGTAAGGAACAATGTTAGCCGCACATGTGTATGCAGCCACAGAGGACGTGGCCACGATATGGCCCTCGTTGCGTTTCTTCATGGCCGGCAAAAACGCACGTACCATCTGCGACAGAAAAAAAAAAATAAAAACAAATAAATACACATCGGTAATAAGCTAAGACGGTAAAGAACCACCTCATTATTGCAGCGCACAAAAGACCATTAGATGCAAAAAGAATAACGGACAAAAGGTTCAAAAGGTTGCGGCGAGTATTTCTTATTACCTATATATATATAATATATGTATACATAATATATACTCGACGGATGATATCGAATTTCGAGAAAAAATAAAATGAATACATCGAAAAGAAAGTACTTAAAACATTTTTTCCCTTTTTATAAATCATTGTAACCCGAGGCTGAAAATGTAAATACGTATTTATTGTTCCCCGTGTGCTGTATTATATGCAGGATAGTATTTCTAAATTGTTTTTTTACAATGCGTAGACAATATTATTATATAGACATCGAATGTTGGAAGGGATGCGGCTCACAGGGGAGAGGCCAGTAGATAGGTGTCATGACCACCATTATGGCTTTATTTATATTTTGTTTTTATAGTACGGAGAAAAATCCTTGCATAATGGATTGACAAATGTATTTAAACTGAGAATCGAGATCCGTTATTATGGTATTGCTTACAATTCATCTTTATATATTCTACATAATGCATAATATACTAAATGCGAATAAACTATTGAAAATGTTATTGACATTCAGAACATTTTCCGCGTGTCCGGACATTTTAGCTCAAGATTTTTGTTACAGCGATGTCTGTTCATATCATGTTTAAATTCGATTAAATCCAATAATAATAATTAATATTATACCTAGGTACATTATTGTGCTTGTATATGAATAATAATTTCAATTAGTTACAGAAAATGAATTTATTATAAGCTCGAGTTCACTGCTACCGATATCACATTTCGTTTAAAATCGCCGACCACGCCATTGCATGTTTTCGTAATCGTTGTTGTACACAGTGAATAGCGTGATGAATTTAGTTTTTGGTATGACTATTAGGCAAAAAAAAAAAAAATAAAAAAATACCTATTTGAAAACATAACATAAAACCGCAACATTTTTGACTTCAACGTCCATATATTAGTGCATATTCTTCTAACTTATGATTTTTCATATTTATTCATTTTTCATTTATATTTTATTTGGCACCCTTGACCGACGTCACAGATTACCGTACTCACTTTAAAATTTAAACCTAACGTATAGGCACCAAAGTATTACCATTATTTATATTACTATTAACCTAACCATATTTGTAGATATCCATATTCATTGTAATAAATAGTAAAGATTCTCAAATTTTTCAGGTTTACTTTTGTAAAATATTGACCCAGTTCTGATTTCAAAGACGGTGTTATACAGTTTTTTTTTCCAAAGTTCAATTGAAATTCGAGTTTTTTGCAAACCAAAAGTCGAAAATGTCTTACTGATTAGAGCTTTTGCAGTAGGTACAATTAATCGAGTACATAAGAGTTTCTTTATTCGCATGTACTTATAATTTATATGATATATTTGGAAGTCAAATAATTTCAAAATCAATATTACGCACAAACGTGGTAGTAAATGATTTTCGGATTGATATTAGTAATGCGAAATCGTGATCAACAATTCGTTTGGTTTCATCTGCAATCTGAATGCTTGAGTAGATACACTGTGTTTATACGCGTTACGCGTTACAGTTACGCGTGTTTATACGACATTTATGTACACGAAAAGTTTACTCTGTGCGTTCGATAAAACAATCGATCTTTAAGTTTCGTGTTTAGCAGAACAAAATTCACGTGATCCCGAGACGTTTTGGACGATTATTACATTTTTAAACAAAGCGTTATTCCGTACCTACACACGAACACTTGTGCAAAATTAACATTTATAGACAAGTAGGTATGCGTGCGTGTATGCGTGTGTGTGCGTGTATAAATAATATGTACTCTCGCGGTGTACACGTCTTTGGGGAACTCGACTGAAATTTTTACCGGTAAATATACGCAAACGGGACGAGACCTAATCGTTTTATAGGGATACGTGCTCGGGATAGAGCAATAGTGCGCGTCTGTGGCGGCGGCGGGGCGAAGTAAACGCGTTTTAATAATATAAATTTCCGTTTGAAAGTCGCGTCCGAAAGTTATATAACATGGCGCGGCACACCACGCGTCGGCGGCGGTTTTATTTTACGACCCTCCGCGTGTATTCAAAATTACTGGAAACCGTATACTTTTATGAGCAATGTCGAGACTTATTTTCCATGCGAACCGTTCTCCGAATACGACCGTTGGGATTTAAATATACACCTAACCCGCGGCGGACACGGCGGTTTTGTTTCCGCGGCAATGAGCTGCTCGTGTAAGTGTTTCCGTTTCGAGCTTTTATCATATTCCTGTGGGTACGTTTTTACTGCATGGATGTGCGGCGGTTTTACATATTATTATTACGTATTGGACGTCACGTCTGCGTGTTACAGCATCCGGAATGCAAATTTAATGGAACCACGTGCCGTCGCCGCCGCTGCCGCCGTAGACCCGATTACGTTCGTGTGTGTGTGTTCGGCATGCGCTTCGCGTCAAGTTTCCAGATAACACGACGTCGTTTGTATTTTGGCTTTTTTTTTTTTTCTTAAAACATTTTATTCATTTTCGACCGTATAATATGAAAACGCCGTTTCTACACCCACCATCACCACCACCCATGACACCGTCGATAGCACAATCTATTGTATCAATGGCAATTGCCGCAAATCTGTCCAGTTGAAGAGTCTAGCAGCAGGAAATATCATCAATTTTCTAATGCAGCGCAGAGGAGGGAGCATCAGTGATCCTGAATTAATTAACAAACAAAATGAAGAATTGGGTTAGGATTCACCGCAGAGATGGCCTCCAAGTGAACGGATAATGTGTACGAAGGTCGAAGACACCTCAAATTTGATAAACGTCATGCAAGTGTTTGGAAAATACAGTCTGCAATGTTTATATAATAATGCAATATCGATACAGAGATACTGCCTGATGTTGATAATAAAAATAGATGAGATAAATAGCCGTGTTTCAAAATAATCAGATAGCTTAATTACTAGCTAATATAGGAATTGCAGTAGCTTATCATATACATATAAAGAAATATAACGTAATAATTATAATATAATAGATATATTTGGCCAGAAATCGTAGTGGATATCTGTGGCTCGATCAGTGTTGTGTGTGATCCGTATTTAATTTATGGGTATCATGCGCGTATTACATTGCGGGTTGCTGTAAGTAATTTCAATAAAATACGAACCGAAATACTTCCACTTGGTTAGTTGACGTGCTATACCAGAAATGTGGGCTGCGTTAAAACGATTTAATTTAACAGTTTCGTGCGACCCAGCAATAATAATAATAGTGATAATAATAATAATATAATATAGTACCTAAAATAATAATAAAATTGTCTTTAGACTAATGACAAATGTAATTACTATTTTCGCTAACGAGTTACACAATAATATCGCATTTAGTGTAATTGCTGTTTCGATGTAATTATAAAATATTTTACACGTATTTTCATTTCATTTCGCTGGGTCGCGAATGTATGCCTACTCTCCTCTGTTATTGTCAATGTAATATTTAATTAATTTCATTAATTAATCGATATACTCTACGGTGAAAACTACAATAACACACTGGTATCTGTATGGCTGCCTATGGACATGAATTAGGTACTGTACAAGTATAATATTTATCTATACAAAACAGTTCTGTATTGTGACTTGTAAGTCTCGTGGAAACGGGTATTTCGATGAGAATGAAAATCATACAAATAATATAAGACGTGACGGAAATCGTTTCTGAAACGTCGACGTTTATAGAATATGTAGGTAACACGTCGTTTATGATTTTTGCGTTTAGTCCGTCAGTTCGCTGTTGACGTTACCATAACCCATTTGTATATAGCCGGCTGTGGCTAGCTATTTTGTTTACAGTCTATGAATCGGACTCAGTGGTGGTGCGAATTTATGTTAATGAGCGAGACAACTAACAATTATTTGACTCGTAAGTCGTAGCCAGTCAATAACAAAGAACAAATTACAATAAACATAAATTATATATATATGCGGTGTAATCATGAATTAATAAATTATATATTCTGATAACAAGACGTCTATAGGGTCCAATAAAGCCACCGTTGCAACAAACAATTCTAACGCTTTTCTAGTAACCTTTATCTATCTTATTTCGTCGTCAGTTCTTACTTCTTTTTAGCTATCATTTTATCAGCCTATCAAACATCCGACCACCTAGTAAAAAAAAAAAAAAATCACGAGTCTTCAGACTCACAGAACTACCCTCACGCCATCACTGAATTATTCAGATTGATTTACGCATTACGTATTATGCGGTTGTACCTTTACAGCTTTCACAGCTGTTATAGTGGTGTTATATTTTTTTTATTTTTCTTCTTGTACAATCACGCCAGCTCGTACGACCGATCGTGTGCGATTTAAAAACGTCGTGAGAATAAATGTTATTGGTAAAATATTTACCAATAAGTATTACCGCTCGCAGTGAATGAAAGTAGGTATGTACTTCTCATCTCGCGACTATAGTTAGTTCCGTTTGGACTTTTTCCATCCAAGTCATAATGTTTAACGTTAATCGCCCGTTCACCCCACTACCACTCCTCCTCTCATGGCTCTCTGAATCGCACTAGCTTATACTATCAGCTAAGTAGTTGCCACTCGCTGCCAAGTGTTTCTCGGAACACTTTTGATTTCAACGAGTCTGTAACTGTTCCCAATTGACAACTTTCCGAGTGTATCGATTCACGAGAAAATCGAAAAAAATAAAAAATTTTCCACCGATGGAAAATCTGATTGTAAATTTCACTATCCAATATCCACATATCCAACTGCAGTATATACGTATTTGCGCATGTCAATTCATTTCGTTTTAACTGTGAGCGAATTATGTGGATTTTCAAAATTATTTTCCAGGTCGCATTAGGTAATCTTATATGTATTATAGAGCGTACGGGGTGCGAGCACACATTTTTGAAATAATCCTGGATTAGGACGATTAGGTAAGCGGTGAAAATGAAAATATACTTTTCAAACGATTTTAACTAAAGGCATCCTATAGTTATAATCGTTATATCGTTTGTTTTCACTTGTTATCTCTAAACATGTTAGCTCAACTACGAGCTATACTTGAAGACTTTTCCTTTACTGCCGAAAAAATTTAAACAACGGTTTGGTGATTGATTGTTTTTATACGGTATTGATTTTACACACATCGAATACTTTCATAAAACGTTGCTATTAATGCTATTACTATGTGCCGCGTTATGTATACGTTATTATAGAGTCTATAATATAGACGCATGATATCGCAGTATTTCGCGGAATCTGAATGTGTGATAGACGGAATTTGACCAAGTCGACCGGATTCACGTACCTACGTGGAGAGAAATTAAGGGGGTCCCAGCTCCCAGGGATAAACTCATCCGACTCGACCTCTCCCCCCACACACACAGCCAAGTATCAAACTTATCACTGACATAAAAACCATTTGAAAATAGTCATTAAGTTATTCCTCAAAAATATTACTTATCTACGTAATTTTACACTGATACTATAGTATTTAAATTCATTTTCTAGCAGACTAATTATTGTTATATTATGTCATAGTACGAATCATGCGTCGGTGGTCCATTAATAACCCAAAATCGGTCTCATATTAAAAATAAGACCCGGTGGATTTGGCCAGGCTACGGATCCTCTCCGAAGCCCAGAATACCAGGACTACAATCTCGGCTGCCCCCCCCCCCTTCGGGCTTGGGTACGCCATAAAGGGGAAGGCGAATCGACACTTGAAACGGTCCTAAACGTGTGGTGAAAATTAAAAAAAAACATGTCCTAAAACCCCCCGCTACTTCGTGTACTATAACTACATAATCCGTATTTGACTCACCCAAAAGTGCGACACCAGGTTGACGTCGATCATGCGCTTGATCTGTTCGTCGGTGGTCTCCATCAGCGGCGCACTAGCCACGATTCCCGCGTTGTTGATCAACACGTCCACTTTACCCCATTTTCCCTCCACCGTCCTGGCCAGCTCGTTTACCTGGCTCGGCTCGGCCACGTTGGTGGTGTAGTGGTCGGCCACCGCGTCCTCACCGGTCCTGCCGCCGTTGATCATGTCCGCCGTTTCCTTAACGCCCTCTGCGTTTATGTCCACGCACACCAGTTTCGCGCCTTCTTTGGCCAGTTGCAAGCTCATCTCCCGGCCCAGTCCCCTGCCAGCACCCGTCACCTGTCCATCGAAAGTGTACAACAATTTTATACAGTTATATTTAGTACAGTTTTATGACTACTTTAGGTACACTGCAGTGTACCCTTTTATCTCGCTTTCATCGGAAAGCAAACAGGATTTTTAATTGAAAAAACAAATAAAACGAAACACTCTTAATAACATTCCTAGGTTTGAATTGGTTGCCACGGATCTATACATATAGGTGTCGTTTGAAATGTTGCTTAGGAGAAATAATGAATTTGAAGAGTGCGAGATAGATGGAATGATAAATAGATAGATAGATAGATAGATAAATAGATAGATAGATAGAGAGATATACAGATAGATAGATAGATAGATAGATAGATAGAGAGATAGTTACTTGTAGATAGATAGAGAGAGAGAGAGAGAGAGAGAGAGAGAGAGAGAGTTGGACTTGGGCGTTTTGAATATACCTTTCAGAATATCTAAATAAGAAAGTTTCGATAGTTAATATTACGTACGAATCTTTTTGAAAACGTGATTTCCATATTTTATCGGCCGTGCAATGGTAGAAGACTTAAAACTATTTCTAATTTTTAACTAGAAATAGCAAAAGTGTATTCGTGCATATCATTGTTGTTTATATTTTTATTTTTGATGGGTTTTACACACTGCATTTATATGTAACTCATAATTTATATTCGAAAAAACGAAGACTGGTATACATTTTCAAATGCGGTTAAAAAAAATGTGCACACAATAAAATAAAAATCCGGTGCGACAAAAGATAAAAGATAAAAGTTTATACAACATAACATTGATGCTTTTTAAAACGTGCCCATTTAACGGTACAACCATCATTGACTTTTACGAAACTCCCTCCATTTCGTGTAGTGCAAAGTAAATGAAAAGGAGCGTAGGTATACCTAAGTATAGTTTTTTCCCGTCTATTCAATTAATTAAGCTCGCTCGTTATTCCATAACGAGCTAATTAAATGGGTAGTGAGCGTTTTCAGCAAACCGCCTTGTGCTCTGTGCACGGTTTGTTCTCGGGACGTTTATTTAGTGACACACTGACACATAGTGTAATCAACATCAGACTTGACCATAACAATTGACTCTGTTAATGTTTAAAGCGAGTGCACCTCTACGACGTATTTAACGTTTATGTATATTGCTCCTGTGGCGTCTGAATTGTATGTACTTACGAGTATGACTTTATTTTTTAAAGATTTTTCCACTGGATATATGGTTATAAATGCTAAGTGGATGAAAGAGTATATCGAGTGAAAGATTCCGCCAAATATTTTCGTGATTAATAGTAAGCAGTTCATTATGAAGTTTGAAGACGCTTCTTCTTCTGTAAATAAAACAAAACAGTGCAAATGTGCAATTATTGTACAAATAATAAAGTTGTATTCGTCTGTTTTTTATGGTTTCTAAATCAAAATTTATGAGTTCAATCAATATTATTGGTTTCAATATTTAAATGATTGGCAATTATTAAATTGTTCAAAAATTAAAAAAAACAGGGTAAGGTAGTTTTAAAACGGTTTTATTGTTCATTATCAAAGCCGTAAGTGAGTCTATTATTGCAGGACTGTACAAATAATATTATATTCCAATTTAATACTCTCATTAGTAGTTATTTTATCAATTTGGGTAACATTTAATGCGGTAATTATTATAAGGATATACTAAGAAATATTTTACGAAATTTATCGACTTCATCTGAAATCGAATGTAAATCAATTATAACATCAAATATAATATAATATAATATACTATAATATATCAAAATATAATATCTGAACATCACATATTATTGTACATTAAAAGTTTCTACCATTAAAATTTGATAATTGATAAACCTAAAGTTGTATTAATAGTATATTGGCATTACAGCAAATACAGTAGAAATCACTGTTATATTTTATTAATTTAATTCTATCGTAGTATATAATATATTGATATTGCCGTACAGCAATGTGTATAATATATAATAAATATCATTCATGGTCCATTGGACGATACGGAATAGGCAAATGGTAAAATATATAATAGTAATGCGCATGTCGTTGATGTAAGTATTCATCGAGTATATATATGGCACGCGTATATAGGCGTGTTTCTACATATAGTATATACGTTACGTATACAAACAGTTACTATATGTTTTTACGAGGGAACAATGCTCTCAGCGGACTTTTGCGAGGGATTCGGTGCGAACGAAGGCACATTTGCCAGTATTGTATATATTATTAATGTAGGTGTATAATGTAGGTATATGTATATGGTTCTCGAACACGATTGGATATACACGTCGATTGTGATGGGCAAGGGAGGTGGGATGGATGTGAGTGCTTACACACATACACACACACACACACATACACACACACACACACACACACACACACACACACACACACACACACACACACACACACACACACACACACACACACACATATCGTATGTTCGTGTGTGGTTTGAATTCGAGAGGAGGATCAGAAATGACACGCGCGCAGAGTCGATCCGAGGGAAAAGTTATGGTAAAAACTTCTAGAGACGCTGCGGCGAGGCAAATCTGAATAGATAGGGTTTGATGTACGGCGCTGAGGGATGACGGAAAGACCACGGAGCTGTCTCATCCCCGTGTCGTGTAGCAGTGTGCGTGTGCGGGTGGATGCAGAGTATAATAATATAATAGTAATAATAATATATACGACATTTCGCGATCGTCCCGCGGGAGACGTATACGTTTTTTATTCGTTTCAACGCGCGGAGAGAGAAAAATTAGAATAGTATATGTATCTCGAAACGTTTATACCGGCTACACGCGTATGTGTGTGTGTGTGTGTGTACCGCTGTTACTGCAACCGTATTCGCAGCAGGACAGGGCCGGTAACTATTTGAAAATTAAAAGTTGAAGTCTCCCGGGACGCGCCTCGAGGGTTACGCGCCGATGGTCTTAAACGCATGTTCATATATATCTAAAACTATATATATATACGCACCATTCCTTATACGATTGGCGATCTGTCTAACGGCATTGGACTCAACCCTCCGGGGCTCGACTTTCACTAAAGGAGCCACATATTATATGTACCTCACATTTTAAAAATAAATGAAAACTAAATTCACTTTTCCTCCATAGAATTGCTTATACATTTAACGATTTTCATAGTGTTTATTTATTTATGACGCACGTATACGCATATTATGTGCATTTATATTTATGTATAAGGTGTTTTAATGGTAAACACTCATTTTTTTGGTCGATTTGGGTAAAAAAAAAAAAAATTAATTTTACCTTATTTTAATTTTTAATTTTTTAATTTAATATTTTAAAATAAAATTTATACAATTTTACACATACTTCGAGTATCAAGTAAGTACCTGGTTATAATTATTATTCATTATTGTGTTTAAAATGTCTATGAGTTTAATAAAGCGTGCAAAGTACTTATAGACTATGGTCAATACGGCTTACGTTATATTATTTAATACTTTTAAAATAGATATTTATATCAATATTAATTTTGAAAAGTATTTATAATATTTCGTATTTATATAATTATCACTGTACAAATACAAGTACTTAGTGAAAGTGATAAAAGCATATGTTTTGAAAAATAATAATAAAAATACCCAATTCTTTACAAGTGGCTCTAGTGAGTAGTCTAGTTTCTAGTGGTGATAAATTTATTCAGCGTACTTAATTTTTTATTCTCATTTTTGGACTAAAGATAAAATCAAGATGAAAGTTAATTTAATTTAAATAACCATTTATTTTTCTATTTTATTTTCAAACAGCTATAGTTATGTCGTATACTCAGTTATTATGTTCTATCTATACTTTTAACTTCTATAAAATTTCATTGTGTATAAAATAGCACATATATGTTACGATATTCTATCATTAAAATTTGATAACCGATGTATCAAAAGTTATACAAAGTATATGTACGTTATTGACATACAATCACAGTAAATGTAGTAGAAACCATCGTTGTATTTTTTTCAATCTATCAAATATTATATTTTGTTATTGCCTTAGATGTGGTAAGCTATTAACATCGTTGTCTGTATTATATTCGAAACATGAAATAATATTTATTTCCAAATATAATAATATACGAGTAGTGTTCATTTTTACATAGAAATCAAATAGTCAAATATTATTTTATAATCAACTCAATTTAAAACATATACTATAACATATACTCGTATTACAAAGTAATAAGGTTTTCCACTTATCTTGTCAGAGTTAACAAGACAAATTTATGTAAACTGGTTACAGTCAACAGAGTACGTGATATCATAAGACGTACGATCCTGCGTAGATGAAACAAAACATTTATGTAGCCATCATGTAGGCACCAAATAGCCGATGTTTATATATTATATAAAAACGCTTGTTTTATTACACAGACCTATAGCTACATTACTTTTAATGGGTCTGTACTATATAACGTGATTTTTTATCAAAAATCATACACGATTTCATTTGAAATATATTGACAATTGGAAGAAATGGAGTTTCAATTTATTTACAACAGCAGTGACGGATTCAAAGGGGGCTCAAGCCCCCCCTCCTTTGGTAATTATATATTCGTAGTTGTCATAATGATTATAAGTCATCGTTCAGACTGGCTCCGACACCGTCCGTTTTTGTATAATGTAAAGCGATAATGCGATATTGATGACTGTAATTTTATCTGTATTTTATATTTTGTGTTCTTTTTACTACCTATAACACAATATTTGAAAATTTGGGCCCTCTCCGCAAAAAAAAAATCCTAGATCCACCACTGTACAACAGTATAATTATTTAATCGAGATATTATGTGAGATCTGTAGTAATTCCAAAGTGTATGTATTTAGTGTAATATGGTAAACACACATTAATACTGATGCACATAACTACGGCTTGTTAGATTAATATTTTATTTTTGATTACATTCATAATCAGTAATCACCATATGGCATGTATCAATATATGTATATTATAATATGTATAGTGCTACTAAGGGGTCAATGAGTGAAAACACAGTAATAAGCATTTATTGTAGATGCATATTGTATTCTGAATAATAACTTGTAAGTAAAAATGGGGTCAACAGTTTTTATTTAAACGTTTTTGTAATAAAACCTTATGGTATAATATTAATTATTAATGTACATTATAGTGTAATAAAGTACGTTTTTTTTTCTCGGACCACGTTTGTGTATTGTTTGAATTTTCCGGTCTCCAATATTAAGTCACTGGCCTATACGATCTACGTACAATAATAATGTTATCGATCAATGAATTGCGTACCTTTGGTCGGAGATGCTACGCCGTTGCCGTGACGTCGTCCTGGTTCCGTGTCGATCGTTTTGATTGCGTTTCGCCGTTCCGGTTACGATCGATGTATTTCACGAGTTTTTGTACACCGACAGTTGGCCAACGACTATATGCGTGTGACTGCGTTTCCAAGTTTGTGGTGATGCACGGTTGCCGTGTAGGCCATACGATCGTACTAGTAGTCGATCGAATGCCGTAAGCGGGGTAAACCTGACGACGGTTGCAGTCGCACAATCATAACAATTGACCTTTATTCACGTACGGTGTAGATGATGCGATAGCCTTGATACGTTCAGATCTTGTCCGACGGCCGTTTGTTACTTTATTCCCCCCCCCCTTTGATTATCTTAAATGTGTAGTCACACGCACCCGTTTCCCCTACACAGCGTTAAAGTAAATTTACTATCTGCATCAGAACACTTAAAATACACAACTGAAAAGTTGAACCCGAAAAACGTGTATTGTTTTATATTAAAAGTGTCCCCGGCGTGTCCCCGACATTATACTATAATAATTTAATAAATATATTTGGTATATTGCAGTTTGTGCGTTAAGCGTTTCATATACGGTTCGTTTAAAATAAGTTCAACTATTAAACTATTCAATAAGCTTATGTTGTAGATCGATACAGAATAAATTAATCAACTATACACGTATATACGCATTGATTAGTAATAATAATGTACAATGACACATTTATAAATAAACAATACAATTATATGTTAATACTTTTGATGATATACGCCACGGTGAATTCGTTGTAATAGTAACGGCTCTAACTTAAGTCTGCCCTGGGACGCTTTTTTCGTATATGATTTTTAGGTAATGATATTATTTAAATTAGTTTTGAATTGCAATTCTCAAACTTAATGCGAAACCTTTCTTTTTTCTACGTTTTTGATATTTATCATCAAGAATTCTGGACCCTAGAACTATCATGGACATAAAGGTGCCTAAGTACTTTTATATGACTTATGGAACGTGGTTGTATAAATATACTTTTGAGTTTTTGAACCATCGGTATATATACCGTCTAACGTACACAGTACAGTCGAATGCTGCGAGAATTGGATGCGTGGACCGCTTTGGGTGTTTTCGTCGTTGGATATTTATACGTCGTTATAATCTTGTTTTCGCAATACACTTGAATGATAACAATAAAAAAAAACATTATCTATCCAAAGCTATCAATCGTCACTAACTTCGTTTCCGACATCCTTGGCGGTTGCCCTCGATTTCACATGTTTTTTAACTTATTCAATCCTAGAGATTATGTTGCAAACTCGTCGTTAAGATCATAAACCAGTTTACGCGTGCAGTGTCCATAAAAAAAAATAAAATAAAAATGTACACGACTAAGAATTATCATTACAGGGGCGTAATTTCAGATTTTCTTAAGGTGGGGTAAAATTTTTATCGGCCCAATGTTCATTTAGTTAAAATAATAGGTGTATTATAATGACGATGAAATATTTTTTAAAACTAATGCTATAGGTATCTATTAAGCAAGCGTTTTCTAGAAGAAAATTAATAAATCAATGAAGATAAATAAATAATATAGGTACCTAATAATAAAATAATAGTTCATATTTAATGATAATGACATAATTAAAATTAAAATTTAATATCAAAAATAAATATAAGCTCAAACTTTTAATGGATATCTAGGAGACATTATGTTAGAAAATATGCCAATAACTTTCTGTAGATCAACTTTTGAAGCTTCATCACCTTCAATAGCAATCACTAGCAAATCACTCAAGCGTTCATCAGTCATTGTTAGTCGTAAGCAAGTTTTTATGCGTTTCAAAAACGAAAAAAGCATTCGTTGGAAGCAATTGATACAGGTAGAGTCATTAAAATAGAAATAATTTTTAGTGTCGCTGGAAAAGAGTTTGAAATTTCTAACAATGTTTTTTATATGGAATAATATCATGAACACCATTTTCACGACAGTTATTTTTGTTTTTAGAAAGTAGGTTTTTGACAATAATAAATTCAGACTCTAGGAATATAAGATTAATTTTAAAGTAATTATAGTAATTCAAAAAATGCTTGAAGATAGGTACTTTTGAAGTTAAAGTAATCAGGATTCGAAGAAATAAATAAAGCATAGTTAAAATAACATTGTTGTTTGTGTCATTGAAACGTTTATCAAGTTCATTCATAAATCTATAAATTAAATGAATAAATAATTATATTGGAACCATGATAAGGAAAATTGTATTAAAAAATTTAATAAGCATTGTATAGGATCAAGCTATGCATTGAAAATTAATCGTTTTTTTATTTTATACATGAAATAATGGCAATATGCAAGCAAAAAAGCGAAATGATAAAGCTTTTGGTTTAACAGAAAAATTTAATTTTCTGTTTTGAATCGTTTGCTATGATTTTGAGTTCAGCTGTTCTTTTGTCTCTAATTTTTTGTGTTCCACCTTTTCTTTTATTACTTAAACTATTAGACGTTGATGTTGGCATTTCGTATTTTTGTTCTTAATCTTAAGTACCAAGTAGTAAAATATATTCTGTGGTCAATTTCAAATCACTCTATATGACTGTTATATCATAATACGATGATAAATGATTATAAATGATTGATAAATGATTATAGTCTGTTATCATAAACATGGATATCAACGTTAAGTGCAAAACGTTTACAACTTCATTATTCAATACTTTATATTAAAATTATTTTATTATCTAAATATGTTTCTAAGTTGCTTAAATGTAGCGATTTACGATTATGAGCTGTGGCAAGTTTCCCGCTGTGAGCCCGCTGCTTACGCTATTCAAGCGGCCCTATTGTACCAAAAATTTGACCAGCCCATAAAAATCAAGGATGGGGCAAATGCCCCTTCCTACCCACCTCAAATGACGCCACTGTATCATTATATTCACATTGAAAATGTAACGAAATCTCTATAGAGTAGGCCTCTATATACTTTCCACAAAGTATACTTGTAGGTCAACACTATTTATACTTACGTTTAAAACAGACATTATTGTATATGTTGTGTATATTGTTAGAAACTTAGGGTTATATTACCTTCATCGATTGAAATTAACGTACAACCTTTTATCAAATTTCATCAATACGGCAATACTATTATTCCGATGCAGTCCAACCCACTGAGGTCGAACAAATATCTTCCGGGGTGATTTTATTTTTCATACTCGACAACTGCACTACTCTATACCCATACCACCTACGCTAGATCGCTAGAATTCACGTAGAAGGCTAGACTTTCCACAGTGGCATATTTAAGGATCGATGGGCTGAGGGAGGAGTCCAAGGATCTTCATGTAATTCAATTTATACCGACGTTCGAGAAGATTTCAATTTTTGAATAATGATATTCTCTAACGATAATCAAACAAACTCCTTTTTTCCGCTTTTTCTGATAAACTAAATATAATACCTTTGTTTATATTGATTGCCATGAGAGTTCGTTTTTCGCTTCCGATGTTAATAATTTAAACATATTCGTGACTCTAAAATAAATTGTAACGCGATCCTAATTTTATTGCACCCTTGGCGACCGCCCTTTCTGTGCCAATCTTTAGTTACGGCACTGCCTAGAGTATAGTACACACGGCTTAGATGTTATCTGGTACCTCGTATAGTAGTAATAGTGTTCGTGTAAATGTTGACTAAAACATTCGATTCGGATACATTTTATATGCACTGCGGCCACGGGTTCAATTGTAACCCATATAATGTTGATTTTTATTGTTCCCTAGTATATACTTTAGTACCTAGTAAACATAAGATTATAATTATTATTCTTGTTGCGTATTGAGATAAAATGCCTAAATTTGTTTTTTATTAAAATGATTTCTACAATGAAATCTATTTCCTTTAAACATTATTATATTTTTACGAAACGGAACGATCTATAGTATACAGAAATGTAAAAATGTATTAAAAAATATGATGAAAATTCAATACTATTTGATAGTGCAATCTTGTTTTTAAATTCAAACTATAATTTCTGGAGGTCCTCGAGATATCCTAATAATATAATAAGCAGTAATAATAAATTATTTTCTTAAAATAACTGCACCAGATATACTATACTTTCCGAATTCTTAAATGGAATACATATAATGTGTGGAAAGTGTTTTGTCAGTTATTGGAATATCGAGAACAGTAAAACAAAAACTGTCGAATTTACCGGTATTAAATTATGACGTATACTTTTAGGTATAGCGTAGTAACAACACGTAATAAAATCTCAATTCAATTAAGCGTGTTTGGTATTTTTCCTATCATTTGCAGCACTTTATTTTTACGATCCTTTTTTTTTATTATTATTAAGGTTTGAAGAATCTCGAGATTTATTATCATTGGGTTTTATTGCTATGTGTTTATCTTTACAGGTATCAATATGTTTTATTGAATGACATACTCGCTGAGCATGTTATTTTAGTCGATCGTTTGATCATTTTATAACGCACTCGTATATTATTATTTGTTTTCTTTAAATATCGATATAAAACAATTAATATAAATTATTCGACAACACGATATAAACAAGCATACATAGTTATAATTACTAAGATTAATCCGAATGTCTTATTCGGCAATTAATTCGTTAAACAATAATAGGTACCTACATCGATGCGTACCGCAGTGACGCAATAAGACGTGAATATTGTTGAAATAGAGCAGCGTGATTTTCTCGTAGACGAAACAATATTATACCCATACCTGTAGGTTGAAATACACTGGAAAAATAACAAAATAGTCGTTACCAAAATAACTGTTACAGTTGTGTACATGTACAGTGTACACAGGTGACATAGCAGCCGTACACGGGACATGACATAATATAATATTATTATAATATTGTTTTGTGCAGTTTATTCCCAGTTTTATAATATATTTTCGGCACAGATTTGCACGGACGAATATTATTATTATTATTATTATTATTATTATTATTATTATTATTACGTCCGGCTAAAATTAATTACTTTTCCGGACAAATAATTGAATTCATCCACGTAACGCGTTTAATAACCGTACACAGATGTCGGATGCCAAACGTGTAGGGTTGTCGTCGTTATCGACATTTACTCACGCGCCTGGGGAAATGTTACTTGCACATATTATTATATAGGCATTGGCCGTTATATACGCGATCGAAATGAATATTCAGTCGCTTTTCAGTGCATATCAAATGGCCGTGTTATATTATTTTGCCACGCGAGTTGGGTCGTAAATATGAACATTTTGTCTATACCCAGACCCCGTACACGCGGGCGGTTCACAGCAAGAACACAACGGATTACGCGGAAAAACTGATACTAAAAAGCTGAAAAACCGTTTACCAGTAACGCGCGTATTATTATTTTATAATGCGGGGTGTATGCAATGCCGGATAATGATATTTGGTACATCTATATGACTATTATACAGAGTGTTTCAAGATAATTTGACAATACAATAACTTTTGTTCTATTCATCATTTTCATCTTTTTTTTTTTTTTTAATCAAATAATATTATAGTACTACATCACAGAAAAATCGTATTCAAATATTTTTTACTTTTGGACAATTTTCCATTTTGTAAACTACATTTGTAGAAAAATTATTGTATTTAAATATCTTACTAAAGATCGCAAGTCATTAATTTATAATGATTTTTATACTTTTTGCAAATTTGAATTTAATAATTAAAATTATTGTACAATTATCGTGATTAGATAAAGGTCTATCTAAATTTATGCTGGTTACAATATATGCGATAAAATTATTTTCACACAATATTATTGTTAATTTTTCCACAAACTTACAAAATATTGTAGAAACCTTTGTTAGAGTTTTATTAGCAACAACAGTTTTCTAAAAATCCGTGTCACAAATTGGCTATTTTGAATTTTTTTTTTAAGTACTTAGAAGAAAATTTAAAATTTAAGAATTTTGGTTTCGAAAATAAAAAAAAATTGTTTATTACATTTTTTATGTACCTAACGCAGTAAAATATAATACACGGAAAAAAAGGAAAAATAATGAATCGAACAAATGTTATTGTATTATAGGTCTCGTAGAACAAAATTGCATCACTATTCACTATCAATATTTTCAGTAGACATTAGATTTGTTCTAACCCGGTGTAGTTTTAATAAGTAGGTACATTTTTTGTTTTTCGATTTGCAATCTAGAAATAAATTACTAATCCCAGGATTTGGTGTGTGGATACATAATTTTGGCATCGAACTTCATCATCGTATTTAGTTGCCTGCAGTACCTACTACGTTTGATCAAACAAATGTATCCAATTAATGTTTAATTTACTCAATAATGTATCGCAGAACAATCGCGTCGCAGATCATTGAGACGTGTTTGGCATATATTATTATATTATTATTTTGTATTGGATTTTTGTCGTGTGGACTGCAGCTCGAACGGGAACACTAAAATGAAATCCGTCATATCCTATTGCGGCGAGTCGTCCGGTTTTTTTAAACCGGTAGTCAAGGCAATCGGCCCGCCACGAATATAGTAGACTTATTATGTAGGACATACGGAGGTGCGCAGCGTCGAAATGATACGACGACGACGGACGGAGAAGTCAAACAACGACAATATAACTGGAAATATTATTGAACTTCGCCACAGAAATACGAGGTCAAATCAAAGGTTGCGATTTCGTCGCACGAGGCTATATATGGACGCTATTATAATGGTACTTACATTATATTTTTTCAATATTGATTCTGCGTTAACTCAAAACTCGTCTTTCGCGATCCGAAACGATTCTCATCGAAACATTTACTCTGTATAACTATTCTATTATTATCCGGCACAAATTTCGACATCGATAAAGATATATATCATCCGGGGAACGTACGTAGACTGTAATTAATACAATATAATAAATATAATATAATATATCAAGAAATGAAGCTGAGGAAAAGTTTTTTCCGTCGTAATTTCACGTCACCCATTTGCACGGTTTTCTTAAAAAAAAAAAAACATATCGGCGTTTTAGAGGTAACATCAAACGGTTTGCCCAAGACTCCTTGCAAGCGATATATAACTGATCGCGTTCGATTTATCGATTACAAATGTATAGTTACTTATGTACATTATAATTGATTTATGATTGATATTATTTTTTTTCAATAGTGTGTGGTTACTTTTATTTCATCAAATATTTGCATATATTATATTTATCAGTATGTTCGCAAATTATTGTTGCAGCTAGTTATTTTCTTTAAAATTCCGAATTAATTGTCTTGTACACCAATTTGGTTAAATTCACCAATCGCAATTCTTTGCTGGCTTCGAACAGTTCGCCATGCGGCTCATGTATATATTATATTATTGAAGTTTACAAACGAGATCGCAACAATGTCTGAACGATA
The DNA here is from genome assembly GCA_025469195.1 of Chaitophorus viminalis. Classification (NCBI taxonomy): domain Eukaryota; kingdom Metazoa; phylum Arthropoda; class Insecta; order Hemiptera; family Aphididae; genus Chaitophorus; species Chaitophorus viminalis. The sequence continues at coordinate 92,597 of JAIPRK010001052.1, forward strand.
CGGGTGGGCTATAAAAACTTACTGCGTAACAGTTTCAGCTTTAAAATGACAAACAAAGTGAGCCTAGTAAGTTGGAGAACTTTTTATTTCAAAAAATTGAATCCGTCAAGCGCAGTTGCAGTATTTCGATGCGGAGTAGGTTTTTAAAGAAAAGTTTTTCCCACCAGCGATTTGTTTGCTTTCTAATTTTATTGTTAAACTTTACAAGTTTCCAACTTCGTAATTGTAAATATACAGTTACGTTGAAGTTCAGCAGCTGAACTCTTAAATTTAAAAAGTCTAAAATATTATTCTTAGTCCTATTATTATACATTTTTGTCGCACGCATCATTATAATAATATGTCGTTTGCGAATATATTATCTAATAACAATTCCAACGACAAAGACTTCGGCACATATATGTATCCGCTTAACTAATATATTATATTGATATTAATATGTTGTGTAGCCTTTTATAATTGTACGAGCACAAGGATGGGTAGTATTTTAACATTTGTATCTTGAATCTTTTGACGTTTGTAAAATTTATCTATAGTATCTTCTATTTAGATTTTTTTTCTTCGGTGTACCTATGTTGTATCATTTTTTTCTTATAAAATAAGTATTATACATTCCGAAATAGTTTTTTTTCTCAGGTCCATCGCCGTCCATATGTTTTCTGAGATATTCTAGAATTTGTATATTTGAAAACATTTGTTCGTGATTTCTATGAATTATTGTTTGACAGGATTTAGAATTTATTCGATATAATTATTCATATATTTAATAACAAAAATGCTGTGGTGTGGCTGAAAACTCCTCTTATAGTCTCTTGATAAATCAAACATATTTTTATTTTTTTTATAAAAATAATGGTACGTTAATCATGTATGAATTTGTTTAACTATTCCCAGAATTCGTCAGCCCCTAAACGCCAAATGTAGAAACCTATTTCACCACGTATGGACCCAGCCTAAAGTGGCCCTTCAAGTCAAAGCCCTCCTTGTTATCGAAAATGTCTGTTTTTCTTTTCACAGTTATCTTATACGTTATTTGTACAAATGTTGAAACTCGTCAACCACAGTCAAATAAATTACGTTGAAATTGTTTGCTGAAAAACCAATTCTACAATATCTCTACAGGTAGCGACCATGGACGTCTTTTCCTAGGATGAGTCCGTTATAATCTGCAGATATCGTTGTTCTTGTTTTACTGTGGTCACCGCGGTGGCGTGTACGGGTACGTGTTTTAGGCACGGCTGCGGCGTTATCGCCTGCAAGTCGCGGAAAACAAATAAAATAAACCCGAAGCAGACCGAGGCCGGATGAGGCTGCAGCAAATCTTGTTTAAAAATTCAATTAAACGCCAACGGTCATCTCCTCTCGGCGGAAAAAAAAATGCTTATCCGTTCGCGCGTGCATGTGTACATTATGTACGCGGCGTAATTTCCCCCTGGGCATAGCGTGTCGAAGGTTACGCGCACACTTAGCACAGGAAACTCGTCCACTGGGAGTACCGGCGGAGCATGTACGCGTTCTCCTATATATAAATGTATACACCAGTCAATAACTGCGTAGGCCTATCCCGGGTAGTACCATCTCTCTTTAATTCTTTACCTTTCCCCCTCACCTCGTTCCTTTCTTTGTCTCTCTCTCTCTCTCTCTCTCTCTCTTTCTACACACATAGGTCTATATACAATACACCTAAATGTTTCCGTATACACATATATATGCTCGTGTATACCTATGTATATATGTGTGTGATATATTTCACTCGTTTGCTCTGCTTTTGCCACAGCCAACGGAATTCCGACATCATTGATAGCAGCAGCATCATCATCATCGTTTTATAGATACCGGAAACCGTATTAGGTTAACGCGTGTACAGCCCGTGGGACGTATAAACAGTGGCGACCTATATCGGGAGGGTTGAAATTATACATCGAACCGTGCGTATTGATCATTGCGTTTTGGTCATGTATTGTGTATGCGCGCACGCACGTCGCGATGTAGTTACTTACACGTACGCACACACGCACATTTAATGCATGCGCACACACATATATATTTATGTACTGTGGTCCATTTTAAGCGTACGATTTCGGGCCGCGAGACTTATAAATGGATATTGGTAAATTTATTTCACTAACCGTTAGTTATATGATCATGTTTATATGAAAACCCGTGTTATGTGATGGTTATAATATATTATATGGATGTATCATATTAGACGCGTAATCACTGTAAACAATATAGCCATCGCCGTGTCTTGTATTTCTCTATTCTACACCTATACACTGGATATTCGCGTTGTACGACTAAGGCGAGATAACGTTTCCCGTCAGTTTAATAGAGAACCCATCTTTTTTTGCGGCTGTCACTTGTGCCGATAAATGGATACGCATGCGTGTTCCTTCAAAGTAAATCCATCAATATATTCGTACTATATATATGATACGGCATTATCGCTGTTCAATTCATATTTCGAAGACGAGTTCAAAAACGGATGTTCATAACGCACTTTGCGGATTTTCATAATTTTTTTTACGTACCTAAAAATGGGTATTTACAACTCAGACAATAAAATGTACTCTTATCGAGTTTCAGATGTTCTCGGCTAGGTTTCACATCAAAATGTTCACCCCTACCGCTTGGCGCTTTCCAATAAGGGTTGAACCAACGGTAGTTAGTTTTATATTTAAATTAGATAAATCGGAATTGCTCAAACGATAATCCATCACAATGCGCGCAGTAAAACGGTACACGACGATCGTTATAATATTAAACTGTGACCCTTTTATATAACCGTTCGTGAAATATATTATATAGTTTGTCGGAATAATGCGTTCGAATGTGCAATACGCAATTGGGGTGTATTAAAAGCGCAGTATATATAATTATTATGCTCGATGTCCATATTATTAACTACATATGCGCTTTATTGCCCTACAATACATCGGTCACAATACATCGGATAAATCAATTTGAAATCAATTCTAAAAGTTCTACTGTTGAAATAATCAATTTTTAGTGGGCACCTAACCTATAAGCGTATAATTATATACCCTTTGAAAAATTTCTGTTTAAATACGGTTTCTGGGCATCCGAATTCGGTAAAGCTATATAAAGTCATCTTTTTCGACACTCACCCTCGCGTGTTGTTATAGTAGGTACCTACGTGATTTTCCATATTTTTAAATTTTTTTTTTTTGTGTGGGAAAGAATGTATGTATATAAACTAATGTCTGATCGATTTTAATTTTGAAAAAGTGACGCGATTTTCAACATAATCTCGTCGTATAACATTCAATATTTTTATGTTTAATCTAACTATAAATAGGTTTAATGATTATTATACAATATACATATAATACAATATGTATGCAGTGCGATGTTATATGTGATCAAATATACGGACTCGACAGAGTATACATTGATTTTTTTTTTCAATCAAACACAGTATACACGATTTTTATAAAGCATTTAAAAACGTAATTGAATTTTATTTTTATTATTTTATAAATTAATATAAACATTTTGTGTTATATTCGGATGGGTCATTATGCAATATTCGTACGAGTCCGAATATCGTTATGTGCTATTGGTATAACATGTTTTTGGGCACGATTAACGATAGCTTTTAACAAGTTAATTTTATTTCTAAAACAATTTTAATATCATGGGACTATGGCAATATATAATTTAAAATTATTTTCAGCAATACGTGTTATGATATTTTAAAACGTACAAAATAATTTCAAGAAGGAGTACATTGGTCATCCTCTCCCTAGAGTGTCCCGAAGAAAATACATCCTGAAACAATAACGAACATCTTCAAACGAATAATGAAATTCAGTTATTATAGAATTAATTTAAACTTTTATTTATAATATTAAACAAATATATGTAAATTAGTTTAGGTTAATAAATTATACAAATATACTGGGTCGTGATCGTGAGTCATTAAAACACTATTTCACGTGAGTGTATTACTGCACAATACTGTACCTTGTAATATACTGTTTATACATTATATAGCCTCCGATTAATGTCCATTTGTCCAGAGATTATATTCCAATTAGGCATACAACATACCAACGGAAAATTATTATAAACCATCAGAATAATTAGTATATAAAAAAAGTGTCATTTTTACTTTTGCACAGGGTAATACTATTGTAGAATTCTAATGAATTATGTACGTAATGGTATTATTTTTTTGAAATTCGTGTTTTCCAAATAAAATATGCACATTTTTTGTTATAAAAATAATATTAAAGTAAAAGTTAATCAACAACTTTTCCCGTTACATTGGATATAATATACAACTCTTATTATTATAATCGAGTTTTTCGCTTTTTTTTTCTTTCTCAGCTAAATGAATTTTTACGAGGGCGTTTTTTCTTCGTGTTTATGGATATTGGTACAACGTTGACCCTGTCAAACGGAGGGAAGCTGACATTCAAGAATCGCACGGGAACAGGAATACGAGATAGGCATAAGAAGCAAAAAAAAAAAAAAATGAAAAATTGGGCAATCTATTTGACATCTAAGTGATTCCTCACAAAATGTGTTTTAACAGTGGCTTTTTTTTCGGTGTTTATTTTTTTGTCTTCTTTTCGTCTTTTCCCCAAGCGGAAACATTAAAAAAGTGATGTATCGGTCCGTGTCATTTTGCGTTCGAAGACAAATTTCTTTTTTCTGAATGCTAAACTCGGCTTGTTCCCTTTCCGCTTGGTATACGTGACGACGTTTTATTTTGTCGTTATTTATTCTTCACGCTTCCCTCGCGGGCGGCTACCGCTTGACCCGATGCTATACGAGCTCACATGTCACTCACGAGCATTTTTCTCCGTTATGTGTTCAAATTTCTGTAGATGCATTTGACTGTTTGAGTATAGTAACGACTACTAAGTCTGTACCGTGTGTTTAGTCTACTGGAAATGACGTATTATTATACAATGCTCGCAGTAATCAAATACGATTGTGCACCTACAAGATAAGCGTGTTTTTTACATTTTACAATAGTATTTTTAAATTTTTCAGCATTTGTCCTAGACATGACCAAGAGGCCTGCTGAAAAAATTTATATTCATAGCCTGCAGTTGTTGATAAACCCAATTTCCGTTAAAATTTTGCTGGTCGAAAAACAGTTATCACGAAAAGCATACTATATTAATTAATTCAATTGTTCGTTTTATTGGCCGTTCAGTATCACAAGTTAAAATATAAATCGACACCAAGAAAATGCTAATCGTGATTACTGTCCACTTCCTATTGAACGTGGACATTTTGAATTTATATTGGTATAATTATTATAATGTTCAGAAACTCTAAAAATAATAAAATCCCGCAGAGCCATTTTTATTTTTGATGTAATATAGTTTTGGTCAGTGTCATTCGAACATTGATAGTAGCCATACGACTGTATGGTTTGTGTCCGTTTCCCCTGGTTTAACTGATGTGTTGATTATTATGTAATCAGTGGTTGAATTGGAAATAAAAAAGTAAGGACGGACTGTTAGGTCTTAGTATAGTTGAACATTTAGTGTTCCAAAGCACATGATTCTAAAAGTAGTTAGAATAAAATGAAGGAGTACGCTATAAAATATGGAGGAAAATAAAGAGTATCTCCGTCTCCATACGACCCAACTCAATTCAAGTGTAGTATCATATATTAATATATTATGTATTTATGTGTTACAGTTTTCATGTTGGAAAAAATTTTCAGGACATATTATAGATTTGAATCGTAATAATACCGAAATAATATCGTAATAACAGAATACCATAATATTCCGCATAAAAACGAGTGGATTATTTTTTTTATATCAATTTTCTTTTTTTTTAACATTGTATGTACTTTCAAGATCAAATAAAATCGAAGCTTGACGAACCGGTTGTTGTTGCTGCGAAATACTCGAACGGACGGGGTCTGGTAAAATACTCGTTTTGTTAACTGGTATACATATTATATAGTTAGGTAGTTATAATAGGTTTATATATTATATATTATATAGAAATTATTTCAGACGTGCGCGTGAAATATTACATTTTAGATAGGTAGGTACTTCGCAAGTCCTCATATTATATAATATAGTTACGAACCCACGCGTGACCTTGTGTACGCGACGAGTCGCGATCCACACGTGAAACGGAAAAACATTCCGTGCAGGCGCGTAGGTATACGCGTTTACGTTATTGTCGTGTAGATAACTTGTTCAAGGGAAAGTGCTAAAAGTGACTTAACAAGACCGCAAGTCTGCATGATCCGTCGACTGTGAATTATAGATACTTGATTGAAAGCGTAGGGGGAAAAACATAGAACCACGCGTAACGTAATTTATTTTTATATAGAAATCGCTGGTGAAAGTCGTATTACCTACCCATTCACGAGGGGCAGGAAATATTCGAATAGCTATAATATACACATTGCTGTGCAGTATATTATAATGGTATGTGCACATATTTATATTCTGCGTAGAAAGGGTAGGCAATAAAACGTTATTGAACCGTTATTATATTATGTTTTAATATTATTTTATCGACGGCATAAATGTTTAATAAATAATAATAAAGTATGCAGCACACAGCACATTAGACACGGAACGTTTGATATGTGATCGGTAAAAACTGAAAACTGCACGCGTGTATCCGTCGTGGTGGTCAGAATGGCGTAAGAAGCCCAATCGCCCTACACCGCATAATGATATCATAAAATTATTGTATTATGTCCATCGGCGGACGGCTGCAAAATCCATCGGCGGGTATACGCCACAATGTTGCGAGTGACACGTACGTATTATTATTGAATCCGATATAATGTGATATATTATACCTATGATCTAAGACGATTAAAATATTATAATAATTTCGATTTTGCGTATTCACGAAGTCTGACACCAATCAAACTTTAACTATCCATCATTATCGGCTGTATACAATAATTTAATTTGGTTAAATGCATTTAATATAACATAATATCATCAAAGCTCCGTCAACACTTTAAGTCAATTTTTTAACATTTCATAACACTCGGGTTGCACATTCTCTTCATGGCGAGGTTTTTAGATACGTACAAATTCTTTTTAATCATAAGCTTTCATTTGATATCGGGTACAAAGCTCTAGGACAACTTGGGTGGGCCATGTTCACAACTTGAAAAGCTCATAGAGGCCGTCCGAGGGAATTACAAATTCTTAAAAGTAACTCACAGATACTTGGCAATTAGCTTTCGCTTGATATCGGTTTCAAAGTTGTAGGGCAACTTGGGTAAGCTACGCGTGTAGTTGACCCACCATTTGTTTTTTTTGTTTCATGGCGAAAGTATGGACTTAAAATTCTAAAAATAGACTGCAGTGTGGTTATTTCGTCGTTTAATTTGAACGTAGAGGATTATGATACTACGCATATTTTTTTTATAGTTAAAAATATTTTATTTTTTTAGATGCAGTACGAATTTAACAAAATAAAAATCGATACGAGGTTGTACTTACGCGTAAAACGAACATTGGTTTTACCAAAGGCACATAGTTAGGCTAGGTTAGGTCACATAAAAATGTGACAATACTCCTGAAAGTACAAAGTATCAATACTAATCGTTCAAGTATATTATGTTGCGTAGTACGCGGCGTCCGTTTAGCTGGTTGAAATTCTGCGAGCAATAGTACAATTGATAATACAGTAGTCGCCGCTTATTGGACTCACTTTGGGACCCGACAATTTGAGTCAATTAACCGAATGAGTCAATAAGGCGAATGACTCAAAAAAATTTAAAAAATTAAAAATTAAAAATGTGTATTGAAATTCAAGGTATAAAAAATGTAAAAATCTAGCTATACGTAATTAAAAATAAAATAAAA